>JAVVLW010002934.1:0-150000 GCA_034401795.1 Chaetoderma sp. LZ-2023a
AGGTTATTAATGTTTTGTGTGGCACCATTTTGGCGTATAGCATTAAATAGATTGCTCGGATTTCCTGACACTCCAGCTAATCATTGACATAGAAAATTTAAAACTTTCATTCCAGTGAATTAACTTGTGATTTACTTCTTGGACAGCAGATTTTCTATCCCCACACCTTTTAACAAAACTTTTGGGATATTGAAATCGCACCTCTTAGTCCATTTACAGACTAAGAGGGGAGTATTTTTCAAAGTTTACCACTGTAATGCCTGGTTCTATTATCGCACCAGCCATTCCAGTAATAAAGTTTCAAAAATAGTCTAGAGATATTCATCAACACCACTGCAGAAGTTATTTTTGCCGGTTCATTGATAACCCTTTCACTGATGAATTGCCAATATCTCAATTTCAAGACAACCATACAGGAAAACTGTTGAATATTTTGAAATTAATTTGACTGAAAATCGTTGCTGCATATTTCAAAATATTCAACAGATTAAGTTGTATATCATAAAGAATATACTTCTTTCAGGGATTTGTCGGCGAAAGGGTTAACATGTTATTTTCAAGCCATTAACTCATTCGAAACCCAAAGAGCAGACAACATATTCATCATGGTAATACGAGGTTCTTGTGTGCACAAGGCATGTGGACATTTTAGGTTGATACATAGCAATACCAGTCTAACCAATAAAATGTCAATGTCAATGTCTCAATTTCAATTATACTGTTGAATATTTTGAATCAATGACAGAAACAGCTCAGTCAAATTATAGTTTCAAAATATTCAATAGAATATTTATTACGGTACAGCCTAAAGATTTCTCAGATATGAGGGTTACAGGGTTAAGTCTTTGAACACTGAACATAAAGTTAGACAAATTATTCTGGCTGAAACAATGGATTGAATATTGTGTTTTAACAAGGTGGCTAAATGCACAGATTAAAAACTCAACAGCCTACATATGTCCTAGTGGAAGATTGATATTTCATACATCATCTCTCTTGAAAACTGATTTGTTTGTAATCAGAGTGAGCAAGACCAGACCACTCCATGTTTCTTTATTAATTCAATCAGATTATTTGATTTAAGGATATAACTGCTCAAGCCGCGAGACCTAAATCATTTTCAGACAAATTATTTTCAAAATATTTAGATTTCTGCAGATCTCAGTTCTAGCTCACCTGGTCTGAAAAGCCTGAGAGGTCAAATGAGCTTATTCCATGGCAATATGGTTAGTCTAAATAGTTCAATAAATAAAACAATAGGCAATGTTTGTTTACATGTCGTTAAATTTTTTGAAAAACCTTTACCATTCTACAAAATTTAGCACTGAACGAGAAAGACTAATCTCTGTTTACTACCTAACCAATACCTCGATAGAAAAAGCAAAAGGACTTCTTTCAATAATGCAACACGCCAGCTCTACACACAATTTGTAAATACCTTTTATATGCCAAGAAAAAATAAGTCACCAAGTCTATTATCGGTGTTATTAATGTAATTAGCATTTATTTATTTATTTATTTATTTATTTATTAACTTCGTGATAATCACTGTATATTTTGTCACTTTACTCGCTATAATAATTGTTATAAATATTAACGCTCATATGCTGCCTCGGTAGCCAGAGTGTAATGAACGTGAAACTGAAACTGAAACTGATATCTAATGGCGCAATAGATGCATGCCACTGTTGTCTTCTGGTATGGGCGACGTACTTTTTGGTGCTAATTTTA
The DNA here is from genome assembly GCA_034401795.1 of Chaetoderma sp. LZ-2023a. Taxonomy (NCBI): domain Eukaryota; kingdom Metazoa; phylum Mollusca; class Caudofoveata; order Chaetodermatida; family Chaetodermatidae; genus Chaetoderma; species Chaetoderma sp. LZ-2023a. The sequence goes on from JAVVLW010002934.1 coordinate 1,732, forward strand.
ACACCAGTCTCGTCGCCTACCGATATTTATATTGCTTACTTAAGTGACCTTTCGCAGTACTTGTAGGTTCTAAAAGAAAACGGTGAGTTTATTTAATATCACTGCCTTCCACACAAATCAGACAGCGCAGCTATTTCACTTCACATCGGAACTAACTCATATACCATGCGTGCAATACACGCACGCACGCACGCACGCACATTCCACTAGCTCACCGGATCTGTCACATTACTTCCAAAAGTGTCACTGTCGAAGATAGTCTAGCTGCGCTTCAGTTGTAATAATGTCTGATTAATTAGTGTGGGTACCGAGCCACGGCGCTTAACCCCTCTGCAGTGATCTTGAGAAATGCCAATTTGCAGGCTAAGAGAAGAATATTTTTGAAAATTTCCCATTGGAATGACCGAGCCAGCCATTTCAGTGGGAAATTTAAAAAAATATTCTTCTTGGTCTGCAGTTGGACACTGGCTAACCAGAAATTTGAATTTTCTAGACCATTGCACTTTTGATGAATGTCCCTTTGAAGGATAACAAAAATCTAATTTTTGTGTGTAAATTTTCGTTATAAATTTACAAAAATACTCTTTATCTCTGCAAAAAATGTAAATTTCCTTGAAAAGTATTGACAATTAAATGGATAATTGAAATAAATAGTATTTTAGCGCTTTGAAGCGCTGTTGACATAAGAGGGGTGAACGAAGAATCAACACTGGCGGTGAAGAAGCTCATGAACTATGACAATATAGGGTAACATTTCTAGGCCTCGCTAATGGACCTTTCCAGTTTATCCATCAATCATATGACATCATAATCAACTACGCGACGTCATAAATGACGTAGCTAAGTTCGTCAAGAACGCTTACTTGATGACGGACCAGGAACACAAACACACACACACACACACACACACACACACACACACACACACACACACACACACACACACACACACACACACACACACACACGCACGCACGCACGCACGCACATATGCACACACACACACGTGCACGCACGAACAACACACACGCGCGCACGCACGCACGAACTTACACACGGACGCACGCACGCACACACGCACACACTAACGCACACACGCGCGCACGTACGCACGTACACACGAACACCTACACCCACGCACGCACGCACATACACAGGCTAACCTTTATCAGGGAAATAGTTAATTTGCAAAATTGCCAATGATTAGATACTTGTACATATGTTAAAGCATTCTCGCCAAATGTTAAAACGATTGATGGTGGTAGCTAGCTGCATTACAACAAATTACGTAGAAGTGGCATTCTAATACACACCGGGGAAAAATAATTCGTGTAATTTCACTGGTTAGTTATCTCTATGGAAATTATTATCCAATTAAATGACTAAAATCCGCGTGTCATAATTGTATCCAGCAGACCTGCCTAATGGCCGTCATAAAATCAGGACTCAATATAACATTGCGAAGCCTTGTCGCTAGCCCACAGATATTTCAAGTTTTTGGCTTTATACACGTGAAAATAAACATGTTTCGTGTGCTATTCTTAGGTAAGCATAGTAATTAAACAAGTAAATCATGACGATCAGCTTGCCATGACTTTTTGTCTGGAAAATAAGTTTGGGGGAGTGCGAGAGCGCGCGGTTTGCTCTTTTCGGACATTGAGAGCAAGAGCGCGAGTTGTTTCTTCCAGCGTTTGCATATATGAGCACGCAGACATGCATACAAATCATCAATTTAACCCTTTCACGACGAAGCCAGTCAAAGACCGCCCTTTGCAGGGGTCTTGAGGAACGTCCATTTGCAGGCCAAGAGAAGACTATTTCTGGAAATTTACCACTGGAATGATTGGCTCGAAAACCGAGCCAGTCATTCCAGTGGTAAATTTTCAAAATAGTCTTCTCTTGGCCTGCAAATGGACATTCAATAAGTAGATATTTAAATTTTTTGAAAAAATTTAGTCATTAAAGGGTTAAACTATACCTTATATACAAATTGCAAAGGCAAATAATTTATCAGATTTATTGGTAAACACTAAATATGCTAATCGGGCCGACTTAAATAGGGTCGAATTTTCACTATATAAAGCGAAAACTGGTAACAGATTTCTTGAGTTTGCATATTGCATGCATTAATGAATATTAAAATCGCTGATTGTCACAGTTTGCAGGTTCAACAAAACGTTTTGCAATGTTTTCCATTTTGAACAGGACGCAGGTAAGACTGTGCAGTATGACATAATATCAAAGCTGTGACGATGTAAATTTTCAAACCGGTTTAAACCGTATATCGGGTTTATGGGGTGGGTGTCAAGAATGTGTCGGTACAATTAGTATATGTAATATTGTTTTCGAAAAATATGTAGCAAGTATACACGAGTTTTCGTGAAAATTTATCCAAAATACATGCACACGAGTTTTCATTTCTTTATAAGCATGATCAATATGATAACCCTATGTAACTTTCATCTCTGATTACGCCAGTAATAATGTTTAAAATCTAGACGCTTACTGACTACCAATAATATGTGTTCCATTTACATTCAATTAACCCTAATATATACGTGCAGTATCGTAATTGTTTAATTCATAGTTCATTCCTCAGATTTAACGCTTGTTTATTCATTGTGCATTGAACAATATTTACCCGGTTGTCAACCAGGTAAATAGTCTGCGATTATTTTGAACTGTTTAGTGAAAACTGTTGCTGCCAAGGAGAGCAACAACTTTCAATCAGTTAGCCTCATTTAATAATTCTGATTGAGCGGTATCGTTTGCATTGAATGGGATGCACCCCTGTAACGCTCATTTTGACCAGTTACAAAGCGGTGGGGGCATCGGTAATGGAGTATGGGCGTGGTTGGAGCGTGTATGCATATAGAAATACTCCTATTATATAACACCCCCGTATTATATAACTTGGTAGACTTGTCTAAATGGAGGATAAGTTATTTAGCTTTGTTGTAATATAGCGACAATGTAAAGCAGTGTTCTCACTAGAGAGTTAATCCTGAATAATGTCATACGCCTAAGTACATTCTCGATGGGTCTGTTTAGACTAATCGATGGTTTCAACAGTCTTAGATATAGGTAATCATTTGATTTTACGGAAATGCGATGAATGATCACAATGTCCGTCATGTCTACACGCATTGAAGAACGGAATCATTTTATTTGCAGCTATGTTATGTTAACACGTTAAAGTTATGTTATGTTGAATACGAATGACCAATAGAAAATCAATCTATTTTAATTTTATAAATATTATGGAGTAGCATCGAGTGCCATTCATCATTCATCATCGTCCAGGTAACTAGCTTACCCGTGCCTCCTCAAACTGTTGCTAAAATTAATTTTTTTATATGTGGATGAAATAAATTCAGATATTTGATACGATGTCTGGAAATCCGGAGGCCTGTTAAAAATCTGCATTTTCCGGATAAACCCGTAGAGATGGTCGCCCTGGTAATTGGCTCATTGATTTATTAGTTGACATTTCATATGAATATTTTAAAACGGTCTAATCGAGTTTCAAATGGAAATCCAAATGCGTCGTGTATTCTGATAAGATAGGCTAGTGTGAAGTAGAATGAGCGGGGTGGTGCGGGAGTGGGTGGAGGGGTGGCGTGCGGGTGGGTGCTAACGAGATACGAATCTCATCACCTCATCTCATTTGTATATGATAGATTCTGGCATATAAATTCTATATCATTCCCTCCCGACCCGCGCAATCCATTTTCCGTATTACCATTATTTTCTTTTTATCACGGCTTTAAATTTGAACTATGGTCGCCGCCATTTTGCCTCGTCCAAAGATAGTGCATGACGTCATGTAGAGAATACTATAACACACGTTTATCATGTAATAAGTAGCATGTTGAAAGCGTACTTTATCGGCCCATAAGGAGAATCGGGAATGGGACTGGTTTAACAGGGACTCAAATTATACGCCAACCAAATCAATCATAAAAAAGGAGACGATTGGCCGTGGTGTTAGCATGGTCGGCTTGTAATCAGCCGGGCGGGTTTCAAATCCCGCTCGAGTGTCAGGCGATGAGCTATAGCCGACGAGCAATTGGTGGAAACATAGGCAATCTCCTTCACTCCTCGTCGCCTCTCTCCACCCAGGTGTATAAATGGGTACCAGTGTAAAAACTGGAGAAGTTACCAATAATAGACTGAGATAAAACCAGCCTAGATATGGCGTGAATGGGAACTGGAATCAGGGACTCGATAGACGTCAATAAAACCAACAACTTCATAAAAATCAGTAGTGAATGAAACCCGAACTATACGTCAACCATAAAAATCAGTTGAGGGGGTGGTAGCTCAGGCAGTAACAAGCAGAGCTGTGAAAACCAGCGACCCCGCGATCGCGTCTCCATTCGGCAAACTGAAGATCATTGGAAACATAAGCAATCTCCTTCACTCCTCGCCGCCTCTCTCCACCCAGGAGTATAAATGGGTACCAGTGTAAAAACTGGGGGAGGTTACCAATAATAGACTGAACTAAGAAAAATCCCAGCCTAGACTGGCATGAATGTGACCTGGAATGACGGACTTCAAGATTCAAGATTATTTATTTCATGCTTAATATACTATATACAGACATTACAATTGGACAGTCCATCAAAGGCAGAGCCTATGAGTTGATGAACCCCTCACACACAAAACAAAACATTACAATATATAGGCTGATAGTTAATTATACAAACATCCGTGAGTAAACACAGACCACAGGACGGCACAACATCTATTTTTTTGTACCATATTGTCATGATTGTTCTACATGTAACGTAGTTTTCATATAAAGGATATTTTAGATTCCAGCCAGGATTTTTTATTGTAGATACAGCTTTTTAATATGGTACAGTGGTGCGCGTGCGTGCGTGCGTGCGTGCGTGCGTGCGTGCGTGCGTGCGTGCGTGTGTGTGTGCGTGTGTCTGCGTGTGTGTGCGTGCGTGCGTGCGTGCGTGCGTGGGTGCGTGCGTGCGAGCGTGCGTGCGTGCGTGCGTGCGTGCGTGTGTGTGTGTGCTCAACAAAGCCACAGTAGTATTTGGGGTGAGAAGTTGTTGGTAGGTGTGACTTAGATATTTTATAGTAGAGTGTCGGCATCTGATATATCCATTGAGAAAGCGGATATCAGATGAAGCTTCAAGATGATTGAGATCTGATTGGGTTCATCTGTTTTGGCTCATTTCATCCTTTTCACTTTTAACTTCAAAACTCACTAGAGTAGGCGGCGGCTCAGGTGATAACGAGCAAAGCTGTGAAACTGTGAAACTGGCGACCCCAGGATCGCATCTCGGTTCGGCCAACGGACGATGACTGGAAACATAGGCAATCTCCTTCACTCCTCGTTGCCTCTCTCCACCCAGGAGCATAAATGCGTACTGGTGTAAAGACTGGGGAATTTACCAATAACAGACTGAAATAAAACCTGCCTAGAATGGCATAAATGTGATCTGAAATCAGGGATTCGATAGACCAATAACTTCATAAAAATCAGTCGAGATAAAGTGGTTATTCAGAACGGAGGTACATTTGAAGCTCCAAGCACTGTGCCGAGCACCTAATGAATCTCTACCGACGCAATTCCCGCAACTCCTAGTGCCGATTTGAAGACCCTCGAAACACACACACTGAAATCTAATGCACTTAAAAACAATTATTATCTCATACTCAAACTCCGCTTGTATACAGGCTCGTGAGCCATCTAAACAGTTACGATTTCTATCTTGCCATACCTTATCCGTACCACGACGGAAAAGTGGTCTAACAACCTTAGTAGTGCGGAAATACTGTGCTAACTTACTTTTGACCACATATTGTGCCGAAAAACTGTGCTAACTAATTTCGGGTAAGGACGAAACTGTATCCCTCAAACTAAGCTTATAATCGAGCCGATTCTTCTCAGGCTTGAACGCGTTAATAATGTTGAGCCTTTCTTCACTGCTCATAGCATTGCATACTCTGTAGCACCTGAACTTTCCACACCGTTTGTCTTGTGCTAAGCTCCAGTACTCATCGCCAAAGTTTCAGATCTACTTCGCTGAACTCTCACGCTGCGTCCAACACCATCTGCCTGTTTCGTCTCTGCAGACTTCCAGTACTACACGAAATTCTTCTGTAGCACGGACCGACTGGACGGGTACTGACCATCCCAGCAAAGCTGGGTATGGAACAGTCACTCCAGATTCGCTTCAAGCACGCCCCCTCACGCCTGGGTAGGATAGTATGCGTACATAAGCCCTATGAGAGAGGTTTTCGTTAAAATCAGCTAAGTCTGATAAAATGCGTGGTGCGTATGCGTGCGCATCAGAGCTTCCCTGACAACACATCACGGAATTGGAAGCGAGTGCATTCCTATACTGTATAGAGTGGGTACTTGTAAAAAGCTGTACGTGTTCTGTTCCCGTTGTTCTTGGTAGCACTCTGGACTAGAATGAAACGAGCTTTCTAGAACTGTTAACCATCTTATAATCGGGCCAGAAATGGCTGAGTTATCCTCGAAAATCCCCATTAAATTATCATCAAAATATTGCTTTTGATGTTGTAATCGCGTGTATGCATAAATAGATCTAGACTGTTCTGTGAACGTGATAAATACGTCACTGATCTAGCTGCACGCTGATTGGCTACTGTTCTGCCGATGATTGGCTGAGGCATCTGTCCCTGACGTTACGAGTAGTATAAAAGGGGTGAAAAATCAAGAATCAGGAGCATCGTCTGGAGGACTGGCACGAAGTGCGGGACTTGACGAGTGAACCGGAACACTGACGAAAGAGACAGACCATCACCGCCGTTCCAAGCGGTTTTCAGCTCACCCGGACCGGGTAGCAGTTCTTGGACTTTCTGCATTAGGGAATTTTGGGAGCAAAATAATTAAAGTTGTGGTTCCCACTTCCAAACTTGTCTAAAGGAACACCTCTGCGGAAAGGGCCATGCAGGCCTGGGATTTGATTCTACGCAATGTAGAGCTTACAGTGATTCTTGGTGGGTGACTCACCAAATCTGCCAACCAGATTTCAATCTCCACACTGCATGTTGTGTGTGTTTAATTAACTTTTTGACAACAGTCAGGTCGAACTTTGCTGGGTGCACCACAAGAGCTATGGGACACATCCCGCACCGTGTGCCAATTTATGTAACTGTGTAATAATATATACAGCCCTCTCTGTTAATGGACAACCTTCACCGTTACTAGTTCCGTCGCCGGACGGATAACTTTCTCACTTCCGTATAAATTGTATGCTAGTTACCAAGACTATCTAGTAGACATTTCTTCACTGCTTTGTTTCACTGTCCTGAGTGTGTACCGTATCTACCCTCTCTTGAGGAGTCAGCTTGCGGAGACCAATCTGCAGAAACCAGCTGCGGAAATCTGCCTACGGAAATCTCTCCAGCTTCAGAGAATGTGTCGACTCACGATATGAATATGTTAGTGCTTCAATTTCAGTAACATAGTAGCCTGTTCCTTACCAATGACTATTAGGTACGCAAGTAACTATACTATTGTACATTTAATTATCATTTCCGTATATGGTACTGATGACTAATAGAGACCTCACCGGTCCTAAGATCGCAATTTATAATTTCTGTTTTATTGTGAATATTATCCTTGTTTACGGTAGGTGCTTTCAACTAGCCGCACCGTCTAAGTTTATGATCTGTGATACTTAGTTACCTCATTTAATTATAATCTATTTATTGCATTGGTTAGTTGTAGAACACTTTGGACCCCATTACGCTATGAAATACTATACAGCAACATATATATCTGCATCACTTTATTCCCGCCATCATCAGTTTTACACTCAGGTCGCTGACCGTGCTCTAATTGTTTGACCCCGGCATGTTACCGACTAAACCTTACTATTCAGCTCGATAGAATAGGTTAAAGTGGTTATGGACAATTTCTTCATTAGAGACATATAGTGTACGCCTCTTTTCCGGTTGTTGCGGTAATGTAGCCACGTACTCCGGCAAGGTTGTGTAAAATTGGCCAGTTACCTATAGGGCCTCATATATATTAAGTTATTGTCTCTTTCCACGATCCACCAACCACATGGCTTATTAATTGCTTGGACTTCCCATCAGCACGTTGATCAGATCCGACCCTGGAAAACTATCGGAGGTTTCTGAGTGGTGATGGTTAAAGTGCTGATTTACATACATCTCCCCCATATCTTCGGATACTCGTTAGCTAGATAACCCTGCCAATGAAGGAAGCCCTGCGAAAACATATAGTTATAGATGTGAATTAGTTAGTTTATTTACTGGCCCGCAGTGCATATTTGGGCTTATCGGAATTTAACCCTAATCCCGGCGACCTACGGGAAGCGACGCATCTGCGCCCATTGGACAACTGTATTTAAAGTTAGTTAGGAATCCCTGCCACTTGTGGCCAAAACTAGTTTCCGTTTCTAACAACTAAAATGATAGGTTAGACGGTAGCAGAAGGCCCGCATAAATAAAGCGGCATCTACCAATACAGTATCTTTGGAACTACATAAGACGGTGACTTGGGAATTCTTCGGAAATCGTTCATCCCATCTTCCCCATAAACCAGTATGCATCACATTAATTATGGTTTCATTGGGATCTTCACATAGCATTTTTACATTATAAAGAATTTTATATTGTATAAACCCTTTTATGTCATTTGTAACTCGGCACTGCTTTTTTCTTTCAAGCGCCGCTGACTAAAAAGGGCAACTTGAAAGGCACTTTATTTTTCTCATTGTACATCTTTTTCTCGCCATTAACTATTAGGCACTTGGTGCCTCCATCTTTGGTTAATCTTACGCCGATGACTATTAGGCATACTTTTACGGCCAGATTCAGACTCTTGATAAATTCTTGTCAGTAACCTTTTCACGGCCTGGGCCGCTCTCTCATTGAACAGTGTATAATTATATTATTGTCTCAAATTATTGGATTAGACAGACAATAATATCATTATACACTGGGTTTATAATCTAGCATAGATAGTAGCTCAGTAATTTGTGGTAGAACTCTGTCAGCAAGCCTATGCTCTTGCTGTAATAAGCGGCTCGTTATTGGAAAGCTCGTTTCAGGTGACACAAAAGTCTAGGTGTGTACTTGCAAAGAGTCCAAAAGGGGCCACAAAAGACGCAAATAGGGCCAGCAGCAGCTGTCTCCTTTTGTGAATAACTCTGGTCTATCTTTGTCCAACACTTGTTGTAGGCCCAACTATGGTTGGATGAATGTATATTGATGGCGGCCCGTGCGATGCTCTTCCTCTCGCTTCAGCGAAAGCTTCTCTATGGCGGAGGGTAGTTGTATATTTTAAATATTTGAAAGCCTTGGTTACCCTCCGTTGTGATATTTGTTAACTAGGTATTGAAAAAGATGTCATTTTCTGGCGAGATACCAATCAGCTAGAGACTGTAACTTTCACTAAATCAGTGAGTCAAACGTCGGCATAAAGCGACATAAACCAACCTTCGGCCATCACCAATAGTTGCGCGCCAAACATACGTCTTTAACTAGTATAAACCAGTGGATAAAATGTATACTCAACACACCAGATTAACGAACAGTACGAATGAGACCATGGTGTGGAACCTCGTGCATGTAGAAAAGCCTGCCCGGCCTCATGCGTGCAGGAAAGCCTGCCCAGACTCACGCATGCAGGAAAGCCTGCCCAGCCTCATGCATGCAGGAAAGCCTGCCCGGCTTCATGCATGCAGGAAAGCCTGCCCGGTCTCACGCATGCAGGAAAGCCTGTCCAGCCTCACGCATGCAGGAAAGCCTGCCCAGCCTCACGCACGCAGGAAAGCCTGTCCAGCCTCACGCATGCAGGAAAGCCTGTCCAGCCTCACGCATGCAGGAAAGCCTGCCCAGCCCTACGCATGCAGGAAAGCCTGTCCGGCCTTACACATGCAGGGAAGCTTGCCTGGCCTCACACATGCAGGAAAGCGTGCCAGGCCTCACGCATGCAGGAAAGCCTGCCCGGCCTCACGCATGCAGGAAAGCCTGCCCGGCCTCATGCATGTAGGAAAGCCTGCCCGGCCTCACGCATGCAGGAAAGCCTGTCCAGCCTCACGCATGCAGAAAAGCCTGCCTAGCCTCTCGCATGCAGGAAAGCCTACCCGGCCTCACGCATGCAGGAAAGCCTGTCCAGCATCACGATATGCAGAAAGGCCTGCCCGGCCTCATGCATGTAGGAAAGCCTGCCCGGCCTCACGCATGCAGGAAAGCCTGTCCAGCCTCACGCATGCAGGAAAGCCTGCCCGGATTCACGCATGCAGGAAAGCCTGCCCGGCCTCACACATGCAGGAAAGCTTGCCTGGCCTCACACATGCAGGAAAGCCTGCCCGGCCTCACGCATGCAGGAAAGCCTGCCCGGCCTGATGCACGCAGGAAAGCTTGCCTGACCTCATGGGAATGTTATCATTCCGTCGATCCATGAAGAAAGAGTTGTTGGTTTGATTGGCATCTATCGAGTCCCTGATTCCAGGTCCCATTCACGCCATATCTAGGCTGGGTTTATTTGGTCTGTTATTGGTAACTTCCAAAGTTTTTACACTGGTACCCATTTATACACCTGGGTGGAGAGAGGTGATGAGGAGTGAAGGACATTGCCTATGTTTCCACCGATTGCTCGTCAACTATAGCTGATCGCCTGATACTAGAGCGCGATTTGAACCCCGCCTGGCTGATTACAAGTCAACCACGCTAACACCGCGGACAATAGTCTCCTCAACTGCCGATCCAAGAGTTTCCTTTGTGTTCTTTGGCGCTTCTGACTACCACCTCTGTCAAATGGGAACCCCAGAGATCTATCCAGCGCATCCGTCCGGCCGATTCGTACCCCGCGCACGGACTGGACTACCATAATGAGGAACAATGCAGAGGAGACCGCACTGCACTCTTGTATAGTCCCCATTTTTCCTATCGAAGAAGATTTCATTGAATAATATGTACAGGTAATTTTTAGCAGGTGGGGAATGGTAAAACATACACATTTTCTTAAGAATCGTAGCAAAAATGTAACCTTTTCAAGAATTAATTAAGGATTATTGATGAGCAATGGTAATGGGCAGATGGACAGATTGCTGAACAAATGGCTGACTGGCACATGCGCATCTTCAAGTGTGAATGTTAATACATGCGAACCTTCACACGTAACAAGAATCATCACTAAACTGTATGCGGAGTTGAGGTCACGAGAAATAGTTATGCTTTATTCACAATAAATGGATAGATGTGTAAATATATACATGTACAGGTGGGTGAATTAATGGACCTTTCCACTCTATCTATCCATCATATGACGTCATAAGTAACTGCATGACGGGAAGAAGGACATCATAATCAATGACGTCATGTGTGACGTGGATAAGTTCGTCCCACAATTCATGCATGGTGGTGGTATTAATATGGTACAGGGACATAGCCACGCGGATACACCAACATGAATGGACGGGCATACAGACACACGCACACACGGACGTATCTGCATCAAGAACTCACACATGAACGTACGCATACGCCTGCCAATATCCACGCCTAGGCAGGCACATGCGAATACACGACTATATTATACGGTTGGATGATTGACACGCCCAGTGACAGGTGACAGACTCGATGGGACAGGGCTGGAACCTTACAGTAATAAATGGACAAATATATGCATACACTACTAATCGACACGCCGACAATAGAACAATCAGTTATTAGTTGGAATGGGCACGTGTTGAGAATAACTCCTTTAATTCAATGTACCCATGTTAAAATATGTTATCTGAAACAGGGAACAAAAGCTATGTTTGCATTAATACAAACAATTAAACAGGTTAATATCCCCATTGACCTACAATGTATACTATCTGACTCAATGATCCAGCCCGTATTACTGTGTGCATCAGAAGTGTGGGTCTCAATGATCCAGCCCGTATTACTGTGTGCATCAGAAGTGTGGGTCTCAATGATCCAACCCATATTACTGTATGCATCTGAAGTATTGGGTTTCGGAAATGTAGACCTGTTTGAAAAGTGTTAAACAAAATATTATAAAGTTTTGTTAAAATTAAAGCAAAGCACGCCACATTCAATGATTTACGATGAGCTTGGCAAATTCCCCCTGAACATTATAATTCAATGTAATATAATCCGATATTGGGCAAGTTTAGTGAATTCCGGTTTTAGCAAACTGTCATCACTTCTATATTTTTGCGCGTTGGAATATATAGAAAATATAATATAAATATCAAATGGATTAATAATGTCAAGACAATCCTCAGCACAACCGGACAAGGCAACCTTTTTAATCTAGACCATATAAACTAAAAACATGTTGTTCGACAAACAAAAAGAGAAGCCCTAATACACTGCCATTTTCGAACTCTAAATCATTATTTAGCAATAGAGGCCAAGCGATGGGTGGGACTTGAGTGAAGCGAGCGAGTCCACGAACTCTGCAATGTCTTAAAAGATGAAATTCATTTCCTTTTCGAATGCCCACAATTTGAAACCGAACGATAGAAATTTATTCCCCATTATTAGACAAGAAATTATACAGACGACAACATTAAGGGATTATTCCAGATATGCAACAAACCTGTTTTGTATAAATTATGTAAACTAATACCATACTCAAAGAAGAAAGATAGACACAAACAAAATCAAAGAAATTAGTAAACAGGCAGGCAACAACAATAACAACAACAACAACAACAACAACAAAAACAACGGCGACAACAGCAAAAATAACAGCAATAATAATAATAATAATAATAATAATAATGATGATGATGATGATGATAATAATAATAATAATAATACTAATAATAATAATAATATGTATATTTCTATCGCCACAAATGTGTCATACTTTATTTGCCTCACTTGCCATTTTGTAATGGACTGAGTGAATAAAAGGAAGCTGAAACTGAAACTGTTGTTATACGATTGCATTATATACGTTAATCAATGTTAATTATTCATTAGTTAAATTGATTAATTATACTCACATTCACGCTCACATACGCCATCACTCAATGCAGAGCTTCGTTGACATAACGACAGAATCATATTTAAGAGCGGACGAACGTTGATGACGGAATGTGAGAGTTGCAGTTACGGACTCGGACAGACGTCGACAGCAGACTCGGACCACGAGTGTGAGCTAGTGCGTAGCAGACCTTATGTCAAATATTTTCAAAAGTATTTAAATGCAAATGCAAATACTTCACATTGGTTCAAATGCAAATGCAAGTGCATATACTTTCAACTTGTTCAAATGCAAGTGCAAATGCAAATACATTTCTAAAAGTGTTTCACATACTTCAAATACTTTCAAATGCTTTTCATTACTATAATAGCCATATCAGATATAGCTTTCATGATGTCTGAGAGGAAATGGGTTAAACAATTGTACACTCTATTATAACATGTACCAGCCAGCAGCATCTTTCAGTTAAATTGATTTCCAACAGTTCCAAAGTTACATATATCATGCATAAAGAGTGAAACTCGTATTAACAGACCATCGAAATGAGAATAGGGCTTCTCAATTAAACCGGAAACACTCAAATTCGGAACCCCTGGAATGACTAGCTCGGTAACCGAGCCAGTCATTACAGTGATCAATTTTCAAAAACTTTCTTCAATTGGTCTGCAAATGGACATTTTCTATGAGAAAATTGAACATTTCTTGAACAACTTTTAGGGTTAGAGGTAATGCATGATCTCTTATTATATAGAGAAATGTATTGGTTTTAAATGGGATTTGTAAATTGAAGAACGTGGTCTATATACCAGATAGGTGTCTTATTGGCACATCTGAGGGAGTACTGCGAATGATATAACATGGAATTAAGCACTAACTCAGTAGAAACATCTTATTTTGTATGAGGTACATGTTGAAGATTTTCGATCTTCGGGTCTAATTTAGAAATATATCTACCACACCTCTGATAAGAATATGATGTAACGGTTGCTGCGACAACCTCTTATCAAAGATGCAGTAGCACGAGTATCTGCTCGCCTCGTCTAAGGTAATGGTGACGATATTTATACTCGATAATCTGGGCCTGATCTGACTCGGGTAAAAGATGGTGGCTCGGGACGGTGGTGTTCCGTCGCTTCCAGACTGGACAATACACAACCCAAACTCTTGCTTCGAGAATATCGAAGTGATAATTTATTCTCTTCTTTTTGACTGTCTAATATGGCTACGGATATGTGTGACTTATGCTGTCACGATAGAAAACAAACTGTTAAATAAAACTCTAAGTAAATATGAGTGGCTTATACTACCACCAATCTCTATCAATTATGGGCGGCTTATACTACCACCAGATACTTTGAGTAACTTTTATTGTCACTCGCGTCTATAGAAATAACTGATTTTCATACAATACGAATACTGGTTATTCTATCATTACAAAGTTGCGTTTCACGATTCTCTAAATCATTTTCGTCAAAAACCGTTCTTGGCTACTTAAAACCATTCACCAAGAACTTGTTTGAATTTCGACAAATTCAGTTCCACAGAACTATACGGACTCGAGGCTAGGTTTACCTAAGCGCAATAATTTTCGGAACCAAGATCTTTCTAAAAAGTTAAAGTCATATCTTATACTTCTTTGGAGCTCTTTACCATGTTCGTTTGGGTTCTTCTTTCCAGAGTTTGATTCGATGCTCATTGATTGTGACGTCATCCTGACTAATCAAACTCCGATTTTTCTCTCTTAGGAAAAGAACATCGAACAAGTTAAAGCGGCCTAATTGACTCATGAGTGTGGAATTCTATCCGATAACCTCCCCCAAACTTGACTGCGATGGATATTGTTTCGACAATTTTTGTCTGGTTTTCTAATCTTCTTGGCGCCAGACGCTATCATGCCCACGTCCAGTCCCTTGCTTATTAGGCCCACGCCTGCATTTCAGAAGGGTGTCATGACGTAGTGACCATGTACCACATCTGATTCACCAACATCTGGTGTCGTATCTGGTGTCGTGGGTCGCCTCTATAGAAATATAGAAACCCGGTCACCTTATTGTAAGTCGGTCGTCGCCACGTTTACTACGTCATTTTATGAGTCATTCAGTCTGTGCTACGTACACTCTGTGCGTAGCATCCTACCGACGCTCTTGCTTGAATATTTAGAAAACTATTGGTCATAACTCCTGTTGAATACTATAAAAGGTTATGCCGCGCCTGCAGCAACAGCTTTCATCTTTCAATCACCGATAGATTCCATCAGCTCACTGCCCTAAGTCTTAGTCTATTCTATTCCAATTTCATATTCCAATTTCACTTATTGTATCAGCTATATTTTCGTGTCAGTTTTGCATCGACTTGATGCACACACTAGATCGCGCTAATACATTTTCGCTCATTGTGTTATCCGTTCCCTAGCTCGTCTGGTATTCAAAAATATAGTCATATTCTTTGCTGGGGGTCTTGTCATATTCTTCGCTGGGGGTCTTGGACTGCAAATATAAGATGTCCCCGGGGTCATGACTCCCCAGAAGACAATCCCATATCTACATACGCCCCTTAACCAAAGTTATTTGACCATCTCTCTTAAGGCCTTAAAAGAGAGTGTCAACTAACTCGTTGTGGACTATCAACAACCCAAACCAATACCAGCAGCCTGAACGGATACCACCTGATATTCATCCAATTTGTCAAGAAATTAATAATACAGGGCAATATATTATACACCAATACTTGTCCGAGTAGCGGAATGCTCGGAAATACATTAGTAGTGTTCGTTAGTGTATGGTTGATAATTATACAAACATACATGTCCGGGTAGCAGAATATCGTGCGCAAAAGACTGCCCCCGGAAACACATTGATAGCATCATTAAACCGTGGTCGATAACCTCGATCCACGCGTAACTTAACAATAAAAGCGAGCAATCGGTACAGTTTAAAACAAGTGAATACATATTACATAATGTATTAATATAAACTGCCGCTACTGCCAGCAGCGACAACATGGTCAGCAGCGACACACTTTTCGCGTGTCGTAATGATTCGTCGTCACACGACGCAACATTATAGTTCAAAACCTTAATCCTACAGTGCAAATACCATTACAGATCATGTGAATTTTTCCTATTAATAAAACAGTACACAGTACGGTATCATGATAAAGTTCGCGCCACAATTATTAATATTCACCAATTATTGTTCCAGTAGAAACATATAAAGTTAGTGCCAAAATGTTATGGTGATACCTCCAAGCGGTTTATGCTCACGTTAGGATCCACCACGTCAACGTACGTCTCCATCTCTATCCATTCGGCAGCCATCGGGTCGATCTCAGTCCTGGCGTCAGCATTAGGCGACGACCCGGCTGCCATCCGCAGCGGCTCCGGTAGAGCTGCAGTTCTCCGGGGCTGCTGGGTCTGAATAGTTGATGTGATGATATGCGGTTCACTACTATGGGCCGCACGTGGCTTGCATTTATGGGCCACACGTGGCTTGCATTTAAGCGCATTCCACATGCGTGATAACACGCCACATTTATATAATATAAGCACAATTACTAACACAACTACGAAGGAACCCGTTGAATATGATACGAAAGAATGTACCCCAATGCCATCGACCATCACTGGGTCGATCATGGATAACGGTGCTAGCGGCACGTACTTAGACTTTTGTAAATGGTTCCACGGTGTGGTTTTAAATGGTCAACTATCATAGATTGATTTAGAACGCCAGACACATCCAAATGGGGCATTTCAATGGCTAGGCCTATTCGAGTGTACGTCCGACTATAAGACGCCACAGGTTCGAATCGCCAGCCCCTCCCACTATACCCGCATTTTCCAGACATCAATGCATAC
This sequence comes from Chaetoderma sp. LZ-2023a, assembly GCA_034401795.1. Taxonomy (NCBI): domain Eukaryota; kingdom Metazoa; phylum Mollusca; class Caudofoveata; order Chaetodermatida; family Chaetodermatidae; genus Chaetoderma; species Chaetoderma sp. LZ-2023a. The sequence goes on from JAVVLW010002934.1 coordinate 18,564, forward strand.
ACACCATTACTCACCATACATCGGTCCGTCAGTCGTCCGTCGCAATGAATTTCCACCGTCTCGCCGAACGTTTGCAACACTACTCCGATTTTCTCGTTAGCAAATAATTTACTAATTGTTACGTTTGACTTCGTTAGTTGAATATTTCAGTTGCTATCAGTCGCATTTGTCAGCACACTCACAATACAGGGCACGTGGGTCTTGTCGACCCGTAGTTGTCCCTGGCACACCCTAGGGTCGGCACCACGACACGCCGACGCAGTAAAGTACCACCCAGTCTTGGTATCTAGACCAATGCTGGTACGGGCCAGCATCACTTGCATGTAATACCCTGTCTTGGCCAGTGGTTCAGGCCATGAGTGTAGTCCATATTCGATATATTGTCCTCCGTCAATTAACGGTAACGTCGCCACATAATGAAGTTTCGATTCGTCCTGCCACAATGGATATACCACCACATTTCTGTAATACCACTGATACGGTCTTATCAGCCTATATTCCGCACTAACCTGTTTCGATACGGACGTCAGATCCTCGGGACTAAAAAGTTCCTCCGTTAGACGACCCAACTCTAAGGACGCCGTTTGCCTATGGAATCGTTCGGCTGCCTTCTGGTAGTCATAGACCACATGTTCAGCCGAGTCTATAACATGTCCTAACCGTACCAACGCATAGAGTTCCAACAATCGAATCCCCTGCTGCCTGAGCGCTCGGCTCATGTTGCTCGTTGCATTGGCCAAGTTGTCGCCTAACTCGTTAATACGGTCCGTGTTCATACCAATATTTCGGAAAGCTAATTTGACGTGCGACGTCAACTGGTTGGTAAAATGCACCACTTTGTTCATCCTCGTCATCGCCCTCCTTACCACATCTCGTATGGCGTCTATATCCCCAGATGTAGCGGTACCGAACAGCGATGATGCGATGTCGCCCACAAAGTTAAATAACCCCCGCTTCTGCCTAGCGCCACTTCGACTACTCATGGTTTGCTGTGTTTGGCTTGCCATCTTTCTTACCCCCCGTATTCGATGCTGTAATCCGTATATATCGTTCCCACTCAAAAACGCTGTTTTGGTACCCATGCTAGCGGCGAGACTGGCCATTTGGGCCAACCGTCCCAGGAACTCCGCGGGTAGGTAAGGATGGTCGATGTATACTATCACGGTCCATTCGGCCCGTATCACTGACACAGTCTCCGGCTTAGTTATCATGACGCCGTTCGGGAGGCGGTGTATACTCGAGTCCTTGCATATACTTGATACCATGCTAAACCACAACGCCATTATACACAATTTAAACGAATACATTTTAGTATCTTGCGAACAAATTTAGTCTTAATTGTTATGATATTTTACGTACTGGCTATTTGCGATGTTACAGTATAGTGATACAATACACACTATCGGCGGTTGTGCCGCTGAATAACGGCATTTACACGACTGACGAAATCAGCGTATAGCACGTCATCGTAAAGGGCGGAGTCTATTACGCCAATTCGGAGTCGCTTGTTACCGGATTCGTTCTCCGGCCCATACCCTTGCTTTCGCTTCAAGTCTAACCTGAGTTGCTTGCTGTCATAATCGTCATCTGGTATATGTCTGCGCTTGCGCAGCATATAAGGATGCGATGGAAGCATCTCCATTGGTTCAGAGAGCAGCTCTGGTGCCGCCTCTGGAGCGTCAATCACCATGGGCCTAGGAGTTCCGATGACGTCACTTGGTGACTCATGGTTCCGACTGCGATTCGTACTGGGTTGCACCCTTTTCCGGTCAACCCTCTTACCCCCGGTACGCACCTCTGGCTCCATATCCGAAGCTGGCCGCTTCTTACGAGCCTGGGGTGTCGTCTCAGCGTCGGTGACCATAGGTTCTGGCTCGGGCAACATCGCCCTGGGGTGATGGCTAGCTTTCGTCCCCTTGGTAGGGTTACGAATGGGGCGTGGTCGCACCCCGTCCCAGCACATTTCCGAGTCGACTACGCGCAGCTTACATATATTAAGCACATGCATTCTCCCGGACCTTTGATGGCGGACATGGGCCACAGGTCCGTTAATTTTGAAGATCTCATACTCGGGGTCGCTGCGAGAGGTCAATTTCATCCTCTCTTCAGCCTTGACGACCACCGAATCCCCCACTTTAAACTCACCAGCGTTCGCACGCTTATTAACCTGTTCCCTGTGAATCTCTCGAGATCTAGCTGTCCCCTCCCGAGCACGTAGCAAGGCGTTGTTGAGATACGTTAGTCTCTCACCAAGGTCTTGCGACGCATCGATTGGAACGGCCATTGGTAATCTCGCCCGTCGCCCATAAGTCAAATAAAATGGTGTATACCCGGTCGTTGAATGACGAGTACTGCGGTACGCTGTCAAAGCCACACCCAACTCGTCCTCCCACGCCCTCGAGGCATTGTTCACCCCTTTCTGGATCAACTCCTTAAGAGTGCGGTTGAATCTCTCGGTACGTCCATTGGTCTGCGGATGGTATGGGCTAGACCGTCTATGGTCGATACCGTGTTCCTTAAACCGCTCCTCCAGAGAATGGGAACAAAATTCTTTACCCTGGTCGGTTATTACAATCTCAGGGACGCCATGACGCGCGACATACTCGTTGAAGAACTTTTCTTCCACATTTTGAGATGTCTTCGCTGCAATCGGATATGCTTCTGCCCATGCAGAGCAGTGATCGATCACCGTCATGATATACACGTTACCCTTATTCGATTCTAATAATGGACCGATCAAATCCATTCCAATTATCTGACCCGGATAATTGGCCATGGGCATTTCACTATACCTGGGTCGGGTAGTGACAGGTCGGTTGACCTGGCACTTCGTACATGTTTCAAGCATACGAATTACGTCTTTTCTTAAAGACGTACATACAAAAGAATCTCTTACCATACCGATGGTCTTCTGTAGACCTTGGTGACCAGCTCGTTCATGAGCCATCCGGAGCACTTTCTCATGGAACAGGGTAGGTAAGACAATTCTGGGGTACTCAGCGTCCAACGCTGAAGGCGTAATTAAAGAATACAAAATGCCATTCTTGACCATATACTCCTCCGGGGTGTTTTTGAACATCTCCGGGTATTCCTTGGTCTGCTCGGCACACAATTCGTCATATGGTATGCCGAATGCTTCCAGAGGGACGTGAGGTAACACTCCCTCGTCGACGTCTGGTATTACAAAGTCGCCCGTGTCCAACGTTGCGACTTCCACCGGTCGACGTAACCTGGACAACATGTCCGCTCGAATATTCTTCGAGCCTTGGATGTATTCAATCTTACATCCGTACTCGGCAATCAGTACCGCCCAGCGCTGCACTTTCGTGTTTTTAACTTCGCCCACAAACAAACTCTTTAGGGGTTTGTGGTCGGTATACACGGTAAACTGCGCACCAAATAGATAAGGCCTAAGCTTCTTTAGCGCATATATTACCGCATAAGCTTCCTTTTCTATCACAGGCCAATTCAACTGACTGTCTTTAAGAGTAGAGCTGACATATTGAATCACCCGCTCAATACCCTTGTCATCTACCTGTACCAGTATCGCACCTATCGCATAGCTAGACGCATCAGTATACAATCTATACGGAGCATTCAAATTCGGGTATGTGAGAACCGTCTCACTACACAGCAAGTTTTGCAACTTCTTAAACGCTTGCTGTTCCTCCTGACCCCACTCAAAACGTTTATATTTCTTAGTCAATTCTATCAAAGGCTTAGCGATTTCGGCATAGCCTTGCACACAAGAACGGTACTACCCTGTAGCGCCCAGGAAACTTCTCACCTCTCCCACGTCACGGGGTGGTGACATTTCCCTTATGACCTTGACCTTTTGTACCTGAGGAGCTACTCCTTGTGCAGAAATGTGATACCCTAACAAGTCCACAGACTTACGGGCAAATTCGCATTTCTTTTTCTTAACCTGTAAATTGTATTTTCGAATCCTACGCATAACCTTACGCAAATGCTGTGCATGCTCAGCCGGATTTCTCGAATATATGACTATATCGTCGACGAAAACATGCAGATATTTTCCCACGAATTCGCGGAAAATATCGTTCATTGCCCTCTGAAATACGGCACCTGAGTTCGCAAAACCGAACGGCATCCGAACAAAGTCGAACAAGCCTTCACTACAAACGAACGCTGTTTTCTCTATGTCTTGGCTGTCCATTGGTATCTGCCAATAGCCAGACTTCAAGTCCATAGTCGAAAATATCGTTGCGCCGCACATCGAATCAAAAATATCGGCTATGTTTGGCAGTGGATAACTATCCTTCTTGCACACAGAATTCAACTTTCTGTAGTCGACACAAAATCTAGTCCCCCCGTCCTTTTTAGGGACCAACGTAATGGGCGACGCCCATGGCGATGACGATGGTCTTATGACGCCCGCTGCCAGCATTTCAGCCACTTGATCCTTGACTATATACTGCTTGGCCAACGGTAGACGGTAGGCTTTTTGCCGTATAGGATAAGCATCTCCTGTTGGTACCGTACACCTCACTTTGGGGACCAGTCCTAACGTGTTTGGACGAGCCGTATCAAAAATATCTGCAAAGTCCGCCATGACTTTTTCGATATCTTTATATCCGGTCGTTTCCTTACAGCTTGCATAGACATAATTTGTCTGTTCTCTATGCGAATATTCAAAGGGATATATCTGGCCAAACCATACTACAATTTTGGCCTGATAGTCAATCTTTGCATTTCCCAGGTGCAAAGCGTCCGCTCCAAGTAAACATTCATGCCTCATTCTGGCCACAATCGTACTAGGGATGGGTCGGGCGTTCTTGAATTTTACTTGTGTTTCACCCAACAACTTTATCGGGGAACCATTTACAGCTAAGAGCGTTCTTGCTCTTTTCAATGGCCTAGCATTCAAAATGCTACGCCATATATCCTTACGAATCAAGGATGTGCTAGCACCAGTATCCACTAAGGCATGCAGGTACTTACCCTGATCCGATGGACCGTCTTTATCCATTTTTAGACGGATTAAGAACCGCTCGGTCGGTGATCTCACCAACGGCTCTCTCCGTCGTCGTTTCCCGGGCTCCTTCGTCCATTAACCACTTCGGCGTAACTGTGCCTGTCATCCGACGCATCCTTTTCGCTACCGTTTGAATGACGGCCATATGCATCGGTATTTTCACTAGTTAAAATAAAACCATCACGATCAATATATTCGTACTGGTTACGTCGAGCATTGTTCATGTCCATTCGATTGTTACGTGAACAGTCACTGGGTGTCGTGCGTCGTCGAAGATCGTTCACCTCGTCGATTTCCATTTCGTCAGTGCGGGGACGCTTGATCGCCCTGCGGTTAGCCGGACTCTTTTGTTGGGTCCCGGCAGGACCATTCCGCAGCGGACAGTCTCTTATGTAGTGGCCGTCTTTGCCACACCCAAAACATTTTATTGTTACGGCAGGAGTCGCCTGCCGGCTCATATACGTCCCAAAACAATTCTGGGCCGTATGTCCTTCTCGGCCACATGTGAAACATGTCATGGGTGGTCGTTGCGGTCGGGGCTGTGGTCGCGGTTGTAGTCGTCGTGCGGCTGGTTGCACTGCCTGACGGCAGTCACTTTTATAGTGACCGATTTGTCCACAATTGTAGCAGGTAATGTTTGCGGCGCTTCTCGGCGATCTGCGTCCCGCTCCCGGATTAAGTTGCTTGGGTGGCGGGGTTGCTGTTTTTCGTGTGGGTGCAGCGCATTGGGCTGCCGGTTTAGGTCGTTCTTGCACTGCTTGCAAATCCTGCACCAACCCGCACAGCTGCTCGATCATTTTAGCCTGCTGCGCCATTTGGCTTTTTAATCCCCTCACTACTTTCCACACCTCTTTTTCCTCCACTGGCTCCAACATATCTATCTCCATCCGCTCTTCACGCCTGCCGCTGTCAATTTTCATTGCCCGTAGCAGGTCGTTGCAGGTCTCCTCCTCCTCAGCAATTTCGATGGCCCGCGCCAATGTCGTCGTCCTTTTCCGGACGATGCGTTTGCTTAAGTTTTTATCGTTCAGGGCATGTAAATAAATGCCCAGGACGTGCGGCGATTATCTGCGTTCGCCTCAGGGTAGGCGCGCACGCTTGCCTCCAAATACCGTCTGTTAAACGTGACCACTGTCTCGTTTCGGCGTTGCTGTGTCCCCTCCAAATCGAATTTGATCCGCTCTCCTTCATTTGCGGATATAAAATTTAGTGTGACGTATTGCCGCAACTCTTCGAAGGTGACGTCCTCCCTCGCCTTCCCCGCAAGGAATCCGTCCAGCGCCCGTGCTAATGGTCCCCGGGCTGCTCAGGTAACGACGCAGACAGGTACGCCTTCAAGTCGCCCCTCGTTGGCCGCCCACGCCCTTCTTGTGGCGTCCAAAAACTCTCGTACCTCTTCCGGTACCACTCCGTCACAGGGTTGGATGCGTTCTATAGCGTCCCGGATTTCTCGCCTGTATATTCTCTCGGTCTCGCTTCGGTCCCCGCCTTGTACTATGGCTCCCGCCATTGCCGCCCCCATTTCCCGCATGGCTGCCACTGTTTCGGGTCTCAATTGTCGGTCGGTTGGCGGTAGTCCCGGGTTGGTAGGGTTTTGTGGTTGGGCCATTCTGGGCAGTCTATCTCAGTCGTTACTTTGATATATTGTACTCACGGTTCACACAGTGTCCAATCCTGGAATATATAAATCCTGGCATGGCGAAGCCACTGAAGATTTTCGATCTTCGGGTCTAATTTAGAAATATATCTACCACACCTCTGATAAGAATATGATGTAACGGTTGCTGCGACAACCTCTTATCAAAGATGCAGTAGCACGATTATCTGCTCACCTCGTCTAAGGTAATGGTGACGATATTTATACTCGATAATCTGGGCCTGATCTGAATCGGGTAAAAGATGGTGGCTCGGGACGGTGGTCTTCCGTCGCTTCCAGACTGGACAATACACAACCCAAACTCTTGCTTCGAGAATATCGAAGTGATAATTTAGTCTCTTCTTTTTGACTGTCTAATATGGCTACGGATATGTGTGACTTATGCTGTCACGATAGAAAACAAACTGTTAAATAAAACTCTAAGTAAATATGAGTGGCTTATACTACCACCAATCTCTATCAATTATGGGCGGCTTATACTACCACCAGATACTTTGAGTAACTTTTACTGTCACTCGCGTCTATAGAAATAACTGATTTCCATACAATACGAATACTGGTTATTCTATCATTACAAAGTTGCGTTTCACGATTCTCTAAATCATTTTCGTCAAAAACCGTTCTTGGCTACTTAAAACCATTCACCAAGAACTTGTTTGAATTTCGACAAATTCAGTTCCACAGAACTATACGGACTCGAGGCTAGGTTTACCTAAGCGCAATAATTTTCGGAACCAAGATCTTTCTAAAAAGTTAAAGTCATATCTTATACTTCTTTGGAGCTCTTTACCATGTTCGTTTGGGTTCTTCTTTCCAGAGTTTGATTCGATGCTCATTGATTGTGACGTCATCCTGACTAATCAAACTCCGATTTTTCTCTCTTAGGAAAAGAACATCGAACAAGTTAAAGCGGCCTAATTGACTCATGAGTGTGGAATTCTATCCGATAACCTCCCCCAAACTTGACAGCGATGGATATTGTTTCGACAATTTTTGTCTGGTTTTCTAATCTTCTTGGCGCCAGATGCTATCATGCCCACGTCCAGTCCTTTGCTTATTAGGCCCACGCCTGCATTTCAGAAGGGTGTCATGACGTAGTGACCATGTACCACATCTGATTCACCAACATCTGGTGTCGTATCTGGTGTCGTGGGTCGCCTCTATAGAAATATAGAAACCCGGTCACCTTATTGTAAGTCGGTCGTCGCCACGTTTACTACGTCATTTTATGAGTCATTCAGTCTGTGCTACGTACACTCTGTGCGTAGCATCCTACCGACGCTCTTGCTTGAATATTTAGAAAACTATTGGTCATAACTCCTGTTGAATACTATAAAAGGTTATGCCGCGCCTGCAGCAACAGCTTTCATCTTTCAATCACCGATAGATTCCATCAGCTCACTGCCCTAAGTCTTAGTCTATTCTATTCCAATTTCATATTCCAATTTCACTTATTGTATCAGCTATATTTTCGTGTCAGTTTTGCATCGACTTGATGCACACACTAGATCGCGCTAATACATTTTCGCTCATTGTGTTATCCGTTCCCTAGCTCGTCTGGTATTCAAAAATATAGTCATATTCTTTGCTGGGGGTCTTGTCATATTCTTCGCTGGGGGTCTTGGACTGCAAATATAAGATGTCCCCGGGGTCATGACTCCCCAGAAGACAATCCCATATCTACATAGTGGAACATTGTCTGTTTTAGTGAAAGCAAACCATCCTATTAAGTTTCTAAGTGTCTTTATATAGTTCTTGCAAAATCATAAGCTTCATCCAGGTAGTGTTTTCAAACTATTTCACAGAAGGGACTTAAGGCAGGTAATCTCTTAGGATAGGAAAACTGTTGAAAACTTTGAAAATAATTCGACTGGAAGTGTTTGCTGCATTAGACAGTCAGATGTTGTATTATATATTATAAACAGGTAGTAAATAAAGTAGGTTTGACAGCAACTTATTCATCATGGTAATAAATACCTTAGCAGCGGAAGTTTAAATAAAGTATACACATTCTTAGAGCTAGAATCATTTTTGTCTGAAAATCATTGCACTGAAAGTAATTTCTCAATTAGGAATAAATACCTTTCAGAGAACTTGTTTTCAAATGGGCATCACTTATGACAAATTGTCTACATTGTTGATTGATTTATTCTATTAAATGGTTACACACTGATTTGTATAGTTTAAAGCCACAACTCCCCTTTTATTGCTATGATAAGCCCTACAGTATTCATTCACCTATTCTATTTAATTTGCTAAACACATCCATGCCACTTCTGCCCTCACTGGCTAAACTCACATTATTCCACCTATACTTGACCTTCTCTTACATTTTCTTTCATTATGAAATTTAGTTTAACCTATTTAATGATGAGAACATTTTAAAGCTATTTTGAAAGTAATTTGTCTGGAAGTTACTTGCTCCCTAAGACAGCAACGCCTTCCATTCAAATTAATTTCAAACTATTCGACAGCTTTCCTGTATGGTTACATTCAGATTGTGTTAAAGGCCAGTTTCAACTATACATTTTCTTGTAGTTAAGATTGTGTTACTTTGAAAATTATTTAACAGAATGTAATTTCGTCCACAGGAACCAATACAGTCCAATTGTTGTCAAATGTACATTCCTCTTGAGAAATTCATCTTGTTGAGAAATTTACTCCATTAGCCCTTTCATGGATGGAATACTTAAAATCACATTTTTAAAGCAACCATCCAGAAAAGCAGTTGACTACTTTGAAAATAATCTGACTGGAATATTTTGCTGCCTTAGGCAGAAGCAGCTTATAAATAAATACATTTCAAAATATGCAATAGAATATTTGCTATGTCATGAAAATTTAGTTGCATTATTGAAAAATTAAGAGCTGTTTAAATCTATGCACCCACACCTGGAGTGTACTTTTATTGCTTCAACACCATCCTGCTCTTTTTTCTTCATTCTCCCACAAACACCTGAACACTTATAATCACACCCTGGTATATGCTCAACTATTTCATGCATCATTTGCCCCTATACACAAACAGATTTGTACGTAAACTGACACAAGCCTGGATGATGTAGGGCAAATTCTGGTGAATAGTTTGAAACTAATTTGCATGCTAGTTGTTGCTGCCAAAGCTTCCAGTCAAATTGTCTTCAAGATAGGTTTTCTGTTTGGTTTGATCCTAGATAGCTCACTTGCTTAGTAGGAATTAACATCCCATATGCACAACTTAACACATTACATCTCAAATTCAGTATATTAAAGCGCATTATAGAAAATGTAACTATTTATTTTAATGATTGCATTTAATAATGTTTGTTTTGATTATGCTTTCATAAACTGCCACACATATTATAGCTATTATATTAACCCTTATCACATTAATGCCAAATATAATTGATACATGGTCAGTAGAAGAATGTCTGGTCTACATTTAACAATGCTTTTGAAATATGTTGCTCTCACATTAGGTACCAACAGTTTATAGCAATTTTGTTTCCAGAATGTACACCGGCTAACATATGCAATTGACTTTGGGAAGCTGTTATTTCAATGGTCAAAGGGGTTCCAGGACCACAAGGCAGATACAAGTTCTTTATGATTAAATAAATATGGTTTGGGAATGTTTTTAATTTACCTAGCTTGGAAGATTATGTTGTCTATATATATTGTATGAAAAGTATTTTGAAAAAGCATTTGAAAACTATTTAAAATTTCAAATACTTTAACAAAAGTATTCAAATGCAAATACAAATAGTTGTGATTTGAAATCTTAAAATGCAAATGCAAATGCAAATACTTGAACAAAATATTTAAATGCATTTAAATGAAAATGCATTTGCATTTGACCCCAGGTCTGGTGAGTAGTGAGATTGTTAGCTATGTAGTTAGCTGGCTAGTCAGATAGAGAGAAGAACTTAAGGTAAACTTTGTTATGTTTTATTCGAATGCTTCTGTCTTAGGAATCGATTGTAGGTAAGTAGAATAGGTTTAGAATAGGTAAGCGACACGTGACTAGAATTTGGAACTGGAACAGATTTACTGAAGTAACTGTAAATCTATGATGACTGGGCATTACAGAATATTCTAAGGTCTCTTCTTATATGATATGACCATTGGACATGTCTGGTGCTGATCCAGCAAAAGCTCTAGATGTGGATGCAATTCAAAGATCCATATTTGAAATTTCCATTGGTTTACTATGGGGGATACAAGGCATTGAGACGCAAATTTCTTAACAACTATTGGAATTGGTCGCTTTAAAATTGAGATGAAGTCAAGTCGCTATAGGTCCCATAAGATCACCAAATTTCAAGTCGATCGGAGGAAAACTCATTTTGTCGACCATTTTGAAAAATAAATTTTTTTTCTCCATTCATCATTTTGCGTTCATTTCTGTGTGGTACTTTTGAGCCCTGGTCGTCATTTTGAAAAAAAAATATTTTTCGCAATTTTTCATCCTGAGTTCATTTTTAAAAAACCCCCAAACACTGGTATTTTAGCCCAAAATCCTTTCATGGCGGCCATTTTGAAAATCCTTTTCTAAGAGACAACATCATCAGTGGTAATTAACATCATCCCCAAGTATGGTAGTTATCCGATCAAAACTCTAGCTGTAGTAGCACTTCAAACATCCATTTGAAAATCCTCATACATATCCTATTGGACATTGTTCCATGCATTGAGGGGTCAAAGGTCTGGGGGCCATTTTGAAACCAAAAGTTTTTCAAGAACAAATCGCCAGTGGTACCACCTTACCAAGTATGGCAGTGATTCCATCAAAACTCTAGGTGTAGTAGCAGGTTACATATCAATACTGAAAATCCCCATACATTTCCTATGGGAACTTTTTGCCCACTCAAAGGTGATTAGCTCGAAAACTCATGAGAATATCCGAAATAAAAGTGATAATATGTTTGATCTACATGGGCACCACAAGTTGACTAAGTTTGGACTTGCTTTACTGGAAAGTGTAGGAGGAAATAGGGTGTGAAAATCGTCAAGAACAATAATAATAATAATAATAATAATAATAATAATAAAAAGAAAGATCCAGTAAATCGCAGATTAATAAACAAGTAAACAATAGAATACAGCATCGCGTCATCCATTCCATCTATCTCCGCAAGAAGGAAGATCCCGGTCGGTAAGCGAGTTGGGATGGTGGCGACCGAATCCACAACACGTCTCATTCACCCGGTACCATATTAATATTTACTGTTGTTTACCTTAGTCTGTTATTCATGATTCTCGTTTCCATTGATGGGCGTTGCTACCGAAATGGCCTTGGAATAATTTCATTTGGGAGCCTATTTTCAGACTGAGTACCTGTTTCGATCTCTGGGCACTGCCTCTCTTGGACATTTTGTAGCAGGTGTTACGAGTGAATGACAGATTCAGTTTCTCAGTTAATCATATGGCATCATAATCCATTACGTTATGATTGACGTAGCTAAGTTCGCCACGGCCGCTTAATTAATGATGGGCTAAGCGTTGTTGTACGAATTGTATGTCTTTACTATTTAATAAACAATCTGCTGAATATTGTGAAACTCTCTCTCTCTCTCTCTCTCTCTCTCTCTCTCTCTCTCTCTCTCTCTCTCTCTCTCTCTCTCTCTCTCTCTCTCTCTGTCTCTGTCTCTCGAATTACAACGTAAGCATACACGTCGCGTAGTTGCTTATGACGTCATATGATTGACTTCGGAAATGGTTTCGTGAATTGACACGCATAAACATTTGTTGATTGACACACGGCCTTGAATAGTCTGTACTTTAATTATGTTGATTATGTTGAACGTAAGAATGATCGACGCTTACAATGGCTGAAATTTACAAGTAATCAACACCTACGTACGCACTGACAAATTGTCGCTCTGCATCTCGTTATTTCAAAATATATTCTATTCATTCAGATTTTTTTGATCCGGAATATAATCCGCCAGTCAGTGTTTTACATCCGGAACATCGTCATCGTCCTATCTCACGGCCTTGCCCTCCCACTAAAGCTATCGTATCGAGTCCGTGCTTGCGCATTTTTGATGTCTGTGCTAAGTTCGCGAAACTTCATAAATGAGGTCAGTCAACTACCGTCTAATGAAATTGCTTGATTATTATTATCCTACTAATATACTGTCAATCACATAGATTGATATTTGTGCCTCGCAAGCTCTCCATCGATATTGGCACGAAGATACGCCTCTATATTTAGATTTATAGCGAAATTGAAGTAGGGAGAAATCTGATTGGCTACCTGAAAACCAGCAGGCTTGTTTTTTTTCTTTTTCTTAAACCGGCAGTCAACATAGCGAGAAACCGCTGGTTTGCAAGTACGGCCTCGAATAGCAAAACGATGTGAGTGGGCGTATGGTAATAAGATGGAACATTTTAGTCTCCATTAACAGCATTTCTTGTGCTTGGGTTTGTACCAAGTAGTTTCTGAAATATGAGTGCTGGCACGCACGCACTCACGCACCCAGCACGCACGCATCACGCACTCACGCACGCACGCACGCACACACGCACGCACGCAGGCATGCACGCACGCATGTACGCACGCACAAACAACGGATGAAGGAAGGATTGAACGAACAATCGAACGGCCGAAGGCGCACACGCACGCACGCACGCATGCTGTCTAGTGTCTTGAGTAAAGTAATCCACACAACAATGTGTTAATGAAAATAACTTTCAACAGTGTTGTTGGCTGCCCTGAGTACGCAAGCTTACTTCCATCTCGATTGGCTTGCTCACCCGGCCTTGCAAAGACGGGAGTCACCACCTAGTCCACCCGTGCCTCCAAGTCCAGGACAGGAAGTCGTTTCAGTCCTGACGCAGCTTTCCTCATGCACGAACAGTATGCAGAATGTTCCATCTGAACTCACAGCCCAGGAGCAAAAAGCATTCGTATTGAATCAATTATGCAGGTATGTACCGCAAAACACTTCGGATGCTGCTTCTCCTCCTTCGCACCTAATTCTCCCACCCCCACCACCCGCCCCTACACCGCCACTACTACTACTCCTACTACTACTACTACTACTACTACTACTACTACTACTACTACTACTACTACTACTACTACTACTACTACTACTACTACTACTACTACCACTACCACTACTACTATTACCTTTTCAATCCAACAGTGATGCGGTTGCAAAATTCGCACAAAATTCACGGAGGAACTCCTTTAAGAGGATTGCATACCCCCACACAAAATCCAGCGAAATTGTAAGCCTGTTAAAAATTATACCAATGACAATTAGCCGCAAACAGCGATGGGGGTGGGGTGGGATGGGCGGAGGATGGGCAGGGGCAAGTAGATAGTATCCTGGTTGCTAAGACAATAACCTTATCGGGGTAATCGTAATCGTGCCACTTTCAAACTCTGCGTAACTGAAAACCTATATAGAGCCATTTTATCAGCATATTCACAGTAGTTACTTGGTCGCTATGGATATTATATCAGTTTCTAAAGGGGCTAGGTTAGGCATCGGATATTCTAAGATAAACACGATAAACAGAATGCCATGCCCTTGATTAAAAGGTCAGAACATAAGAAAACGACCAACAATTGCGCCATTTATCAGCAAACTAATTTCCAATGCATTTCCAATGGCACAAATGCATTGTGATCAGAAAATCGTAATATCTCGCGAGCCGCTTGTGATATTCAAGTTCTGTAAACAGCCCGTGATGAATCAAACGTCCAAGCAATCGACCAAGTATTGCGTTATTTATCGCCAAATCACGTAAATAGAAGGCAGTAGTCATATTTGCAATAACAAAAACGGTAATATGTTCGTTAACGATTTTATTTCCGCATTCAATAGGGGCCTGGTCCATCTACGGCTATGCCATATTTCAACCCTCTGACAACCCTAGAAATATAAGTTCCAGCAATCCTCCCCCCCCCCCCCTCAAATCTCTTATTCAGCATTTTCAAGAAAACTGCTTTACGAACCAATCATATCTTTGCAATCAAGACGTGGGATACACAGTTCTAGAAGAATACCAAATAACAAGGTGGTTGGCTAAACGAACTTGGAGAAAACGTAATTCAAATATCACAAAATTTCCCAATGGTGATCTTTCGGGGCACAGGAAATCGAAGATGGTTGACGATCGCCTCATTTCACACATTCTAATAAATTTGAAATTGGAACACCATTTTACATATGCCTAACCATTTTCACTGTTAAATGCCAGCAAATAGAGAATTCAAAATGGCCACCGAAATGCTCACATGTCATTGATCTCTCATCTGTAAATTTGACTTGCGCCTGATGCGTCATGATCTTGCACAAATTCCAGTCAAGCCCGTCAAGTAGTTTCAGAGAAAGATAACATTTTATATGTTGTGACATCAACAGAATGGCAGCCGCAACCATGAACCCGTAAACTTCTCTTGAACTGTTTTGATTTTCGGCCAATATCTACCGGGCGCTGCTATTGCCTATGACAGCAACAGGTATCCATCAGATAACCCCACATGCACCTAGCAGGCGACAGTCTTCAAACTGAAACAACATTTAAAATCGAAAACAATCTGACCCGGGAGATCTATTATAACGAAGTCATCTACAAGATCGAATGTGACCAATGTGAGGAGACATATAGGCGAAACAAAAAGGCTTCTCAGCACCTGAGTTAAAGAACATCTCAAAACCAACTCCAACCCAGCTATGACAGAACACACAGAATCCATTGGTCATGTCATCCCCGCCAGCACAGCCTCGGTCGTCATCAACATCGAGACCAACTTGTTTAAAAGGAAGGTTAAAGAGGCCATAGAGATCTACAAACATCAACCAACCACGAACCGAGACGAGGGCTAGCATATAGCAGCATTCTACCAGTCCATGCTCTTACGTGACTCCACTATAACTGACAGAGTGACGTTCCGTCAGTTAGTGCTGAAGAAGTAACCGAGATGGTCACGAATGCTACACTCAAACAATTTCTACATCCAGGAGAGGTAACTAATATTTCCTTATTATGAACCATCCTGGGATCGTGACAAACATTTTCGGAAATATTATAACGTAGTTTGCACATTGTGTCAATATCAAAGAAACTGGTGTACACGTTTCAACAATTTCAACACCAGAGTAGTAACTGTTAATTACTTTGAAACTGAGCTAACCAGAAGCCGTTGCTGATTGGTATAGTAATAACATTTGCCAGTCAGATCACCGCCAAAATATTCACCCGCTGCTCCATTGATATTTAAATATAGCGATTGTCAAATGTCGTGTGTTTAGGATGCTCGTCAAGGTTAGTATCTGCCAAGGTATTACAAATTTAAAATAAAGCTAAGTTAAATCAGAATAACATATATCAACATACAACAATCAACGAGTATGCTAATTTAAAGTTCGGCGGCTGCCCACCGTGTCTCGTCCTCAGTCGAACTCCTTAGCTTTCTCAGGTACATTTTCGACTTGAGTGTGCCGAGTCCTGCTTTCTTGAGGTCAACTCGTAGCACGCTTAGCAGAGTTATGCAGTGACGTCCTCTCCTGGCTTTTTAGTTGTTGGCTCCGAGTAGGGAAAATTCCAAGGCTCTCTGTGCTAGTGTCTCTTCTGGCATCTTCAACACATGGTCAGACATGGATCATCTTTGCTGGGCAACTCGTACAGACAGCGGCGACGTATTACAAATTCTTGTATAGTGCATCATTTGAAATTATGCTGTCTGACCATCGGTGTCCAGTGATGGTGTGTAGGTGTTTGCGTGGCAGGCATCGAGTTTGTCTAGAGCTGCCTTTGGAGCTGTCCAGCTTTTACACTTATACAGCATCAAGAATACGCATGTTGCATTGTATACACGTATTCTTATAACAAGAGCATCGTTGATCTACGAATCCATAACTTCCAGAAGGAATGGAAATCTCTGTTCCCGATGACGCAGCGTGTTGCAATGTCAGCAGTACTGCAAACCGCGGGTCCAGGAGTTTACTTTTCCTCCATGGTTTGCCGCCACGAATTGGATCGTAATTTTCATTAGTTTCATGCATTATGGATAGGTATATGTGGGTGAACTCTGTTTTGGATTCATTCATGAAATGATTCTCAATTTTTAGTTTGCTTGCAGCTATTCTGAGAAGTTCGTAAAGGGGTTTCCTTTCCTCGTCTATGAAGTCCACAACGTCAGCATATTCCATCTCTAGCAACCTACCAATTAATGACACTGGGAGCGGGGTGGGGTTGGGGATGGGGGTGGGTGGGAGAGGGTGGTGGTCTTGTGGAACTTTCTCGCACGAATTTCAATGCAGCAGCAAGGTAAGAAGTGAAAAGCACAGGAGATAGACCATGCCACTGTGGAGGGAGCCAATTGATGTCTCAAAATCTACAAACGTCACTGACTTGACCCATACTCTCAGCTTGGTGTCTGCAAGCAATAGTCTCACTGGTCGTAGCGCATCTTCATTGCAATTAGCCTGGCGTAGTACATCTACAATCTTTGAGTGATTAATTGTGTCGAAGGCCTGCTACATGTAAATGCCCATTTTGTGGAAATCCTAGTGTTTGGACATGATTATCAACACAAGCATGCATTGAGGATTTTACGTATGCTGTTGAGGAGCACAATGGGCTATCGATTGGCCAGGTGTGGGTGTGGCAAATTGCTTCTTGGGCTTGGGTAGTGCGATAAGGGTGCCTTGGCATACAACTTGCATATTTGAATAGTTCATTGCTCATGCCACCAGGTCCAGATGCATGCCCATTTTCCAGGGCTTTAAGTGTCTTCTCAACTTCTGCTGTTTAATTGGTGTTAGTAATGGCACGGGGTCTTCTAAGAATGGGTGCAAGGGCTCATCATCGTGGTCAGTGAACTGTTCCTTGAATCATTCTCAAATCGCCTCGGCTCTGCCCTGGTCAGTCCCGAGAATGTGTTCTTCAAATTGTGTACAGTGAGTGGTGGTATGCAGTCGGTAAATCTAGAGGCTCGGGCTGCTCGAAACATTTTGTGACAGTCATCAATGGCAATGATTTCATTTGCTATGAAGTCTACTTGGTGAATAGCAAGATCGTTTAATCTTTCGCCAATGTGGCGCAGACTGTTTTTGCTCTCTCGGCATAGTTTGGTGTGGTCTCCACTTTGGCCACTTTGATAGATGCGCAGGCATAATACTTTCTGCTCTGCTGACAGTTTTACTACTAGAGGGTCGTTAGTATACCTAGTTCGGTTGTTTTTTAGAATACCTATCGTGCTGGTGGCTGATGGTTCTATAGATGTCAGTATTTTGGTTAGGGATTCGCTTGGATCGGAGCTGACATCGATGTTAGCTATCTGCTCCCCATGGGCCTTTTTGTGGCATTTGAGTGTCAGCGCTGCTGATGAGCTTGGGTAGGTTGTAGGTGACTTTACCCTCTTGCCTCATATAGTTATATGTTATAGTGTTCACAGACCGCACCTAAGGGTTGCCTCTTGGATGTTTTACCCAGCCCACGTACACTCCACGAAGCTATGGTAAGCTCCTGAAAAGATCGCGTCGTTCGAGGATGTCGAGCACAGTTTCTTCTTTGAGGAAGGTTATACATAATCAGAGTTGCCTCTGTATGCGGATGTCAGCCCACAATCCCTGATGACTTAGTTTCCCAAGAAAGCTGGTACTTACTGCGGAGACCGGCCTGGAGGTGTCATCATTTTAAAGTTCAGTTAGCCGGTAAAATTCACAATGCATGCAGCTGATAAACAAGTATCGAAATATAGATTGCATTGCATTTTAGTAATTGGGGGCTGATTTATGTCTGGCCTCTGATCACCCGATGCTGCCAGATGCTCCATACTCTTATAGATAACAGGGTTGCTAACAATGGATCTTTCAAGTTTTAACCAAGGACCGTCCATCTCTAGCTAAGCTCCACCGATCGATCCCTAAAATCCCTCAATATCAATTTCCAGAAAACTATTCAGTGAAGCTACTGAATATTTTGACACTAATTGGACTGTGTTGTTGCTGCCAACATAGTAAAGCCATACAATTCGGACAACATCGGTGATTCCGTTATCAATTATGCTTTCGTGATGATCTTATCTACCTCGTTCAAGACATCATGGCTTATGACGTCATCATACACGTCACGTAGTTGACTAAGACATGATATCATGGATGTATAAACTGGAATGGTCTATTCGTTCTCTTTCCTATTGATTATTCGTTCGAATCATAAGCAATCTTTGAACGTACTTGTTTCAGCCATTAATTTCATATATTTGATTCCGGATTTAGCAAGGAGAATAATGTTTGATTTTCCCAAAAGCCTGTAGTTATGCGAAACCATGATGTTCTATCGTTTCCTCCTTGGTATTACTTAAGGTCAGTGCTTGTTGTTTTCCACAGAAAATGGCCGATCCATAGCCTTCGAATAAATAATTGCAATGTTAGGTCTCGTACTTTCCATGGTAGACAAGGTATATATATATATATATATATATATATATATATATATATATATATATATATATATATATATATATATATATATATATATATATATATATATATATATATATATATACATATATATATATATATATATATATATATATATATATATATATATATATATATATATATATATATATATATATATATATATATATATATATATATATATATATATATATATATATATATATATATATATATATATATATCTTATTTTCAAGGCATTTGTCCGGTTCTTTGGCGTGCATCCTAAATTTGTGCAATGCCTATCTGCCGGAACTTGCACTAGAGTTCGATACCAGTTTCTTGATGCCAGGTTGTACTTTATATGGTCGGAGTCAAGAATTAATGTTCGATGACACAGTTCTGTTTCCATGTGCATTCGCTAAGTTGAACCACTCATCAGGTATATCATTCTTTATTCTAACAAATAATCATTGAGCATCAATAGGCATCATAGATATTGTTTGTTACATCCTGCATCATAATCCATTTGCGAGATGTCGGATTTCCCAAATCACAGACATATTGAATGCCATCTTGGCCATAGAGGGTATAAATAATACAGCATTGTTTTCGAGAAACAACTGGTGACCAAAAGATGTTGCTCTAAGGTACCATTCCAATATGTAGGTTGTGGCATTGATCGTGTAAATATTTTAAGCCTTTGAATTGTTCTTTATATGCATTTTGGATCTTCTGTTGATTTGGTGGCAGCTTATCGCACGTAAAAAAATATATTCTATGGGAAATGGCTTTATGCTTCTTTCTAGTATTGTCTTAGAACCATTTGTCCAAGATGTGTTTGAAGTGAGTAGCTTATTTAAGAATTTCAACTTTATAGAAGAAACGTCGCTGAAATCTCAATCAAATCTAGGCAGCCCTGATACTTGTCATTGCTGGGGATTGACTGCGACCGCAGTTTGTCCTCAAATAGGAAGAGTTGAAGTAACCCGGCGATTTTTTACTCTACCGATTTGGGCATATGGTCTACATAAGCAGTACACCACGGCCCTTAGAAAAATACATTTTCTATGACAAGCGCCCTGCCAATGACAGCTAAGCGACGTCGTTTCCAATTTAGTAACGCAAACATTGGGTTGGATATCCTCTCTTCCTGGTTTATTATTGCATCTTGTCCCCTACTGAAGTAATTGGCCAACATCTTTATGACATCATTTAATCAGTTAATATCCATAGGATTGCCAGTGCTGTCCTTCCAATATCGCCCAAAACTAATCCCTTAGATTTATCTCTTTTGACTCTATGTCCTGATGCTTTTGAAAATCTTATAATATTTCATTTAAAATATAAAAATCCGTGTTTTTACCTGACAAAAACGCTCGTATCAACTGCATGTTGAGAAACGTTTAGTCACACCTTTTCTCAATGCATACAAATTCGCTGAAAGCGAATGATAATGTAATAAAATATTAACCCATTTAATAAATCTGTAACCTGGCCCAATACGGTCTAAAGACTTAAACAAGAAATCCCATTCAAGGCAGTCAAACCCCTTTTCATTATCAAGTACTGCTTGAATACAATCCTTTTCTACTAACTGTGTAAAGCTCCATATAAGCAACGTATTTGCTAAGGGAGATAGATGACCGTGTATAAAATGTCGTCTATTATTTCTTCTAATACTGGATCAAATGCCAAAATATTCGATGAAATTCGATGGGAAGTCCGTTACAAACAGGAGACTGTTCTAAATTCATACATTTTAGAGATTTTGTTAATCATCAAGTGTTAGCGGTTGGTTATAGCGTTCACGGCATGGGTCCGGAAGCCCTTACGTTATATTAGCTACTAAGTCTCTATCTATAATTGCGACTGCATCGCCACCCTCATCCTATTTCATGATTTAGAATAGTCACATATTGTCTCCGTCATCTCATCATTTGAGGACACAGGTACACCATCCTTAGCTTTAAATGAGCGCATTAATTTGTCAAAACCTCGAGCTTTTTCCAAGTTGCAGAAATCACGTGTAGGCTTTTCGCCCTCAGCATGCAGCTGTGCTCTTGGCATTATTTTGGCACCAGCCAACTGATATTGCTCTATTTTATTTAGTCTACCTTCTAGTTTAATAAATAGACCGGAGTTATTATATTCACCATTATTTATTATTTCGTATACTTTCGAAGTACTTATTTGCGCATTCGCATTTCTCGTACTTTCTGATGGAATACTGCCTTTAAATAGATTTCTGGTCAAATTTAGCATCATCCCACTAATCTGTCATACTTTCCTACGAACTTTTCTTTTCATCCCAATGCCTCCAACTACTTTTCTACACATTTTCGATGGCAACTATCTCGTAGCAATGCTGCGTTAAGTTTCCAAAACCAATCCCCTCAGTTGACTCAGTCAGCTTTGTCTAATGTGATGAAAACATATTGTGATCGGAGAAAGTTACTGGTTTTATGTTAGTTTTACATATGTAACCTTTCAATGCGCATTCAACAAATGTCCTGTCTAACCTGGAGTCTGCCTAACCATTGGTTGAAATCTAAATAAAATATCCTCAATCTGCCGTAAATCAACCGAGCTTATGGGTAAATTGACAGACCTTCTTGTTTTCTGTAAACTACATTTATCCTGTCCTAATTTTAATTCATCTTCTAAAGAGAGATGACCAACGTCTTCTGTAATATCATCTTCGCTTTGCATTTCGCTTCCATCCATAATGCGCCCTCCTGCATTTTGATTATTTTCTATGGTTAAAGTTACCCCTCATCTATAAGTGCTATCTCATCAACTGTACTTGCTTTGATACAAGTTATCGCGTTTCCTGTTTCCTTTGCAGTGGCATAAACCTAGACAGACGCTTCTGTAGCTAGCTATTGCATCAGAAGCATGTGACTCAGTTGCATCCTTTAATGGCGGGTTGATTTCTTCTAATGTTAAGTTGTTTTGGGTTTTTTGGCAACGCCATTTGAAATGGACAGATGAACCACAGAGCAAACATTTATTTCTATTGGGAAAATCTGCTGCCAGATGGTCAGTACTAAGGTAGATTCGACGTTATTTAATCTTCCCTCTTTACCAAAAGGGCGGATCAAGCTGCCATCAAGCGTCAATCAGTTTGGTAAATGGCTATTCCCTTTTTCAACCAAATGCACCTTACACCATTCTCCAGCGTTCTGTCAAAGAGATGTTTCCTGTTCAGTCTTTTTGTACTTTGGCATACCTTTTAAGTTCATTCATGATTTGCTGATCTGAAATCTCCAATACAACTTTTATTTTCATTAAAAAGCCAGCTGACTCGATTCCTTCTACATTAAACACTTCACCTTTCACAATGAGATATTCTTCTAGCAGCTTTTCCTTGATACTTTCATTCGATACTGTCACATCCTAAATAAGTTTTCGTAACATTAATTGGCCCCTGTGAAACAACAAGCTACGCCCCAACCAGGTCCTTTAACCCATAATACAAGTGAATAGCAGAAACAGTGAAACACCCAATCCCATAGTTGGTATTTTAAAGGTTAGTGTAAGTTTGTAATCAATTGGCATTTTGCATCTTGCCAAAATATGAAAATAACATCCATTTAAATCTCCTGGTCAACATAAATAAACACAGTAAAGCCATAAAAGCTAGCTATTTAGAGCACTAAGAGGACGACCAGACGCAAATACCAAAACACTGATAAAATAGTGTCCCCTTTAGAACGTGTGGTACACTAAATCTGTAAACAACCACACGCAAAGAACTAAACACTAATAAATTAGTGTCCCCTTTAGAACGTGAGGTCTAACAACAAATACACGGTGATACAGACGGCCCTATAATTGTTAGTCTGATCTCGTTCACGATAACGCTAAGAACCGCGACCACGATAATTTCCAGAAAATCTATTATTGTAATTAGGCCGTACGTGTTATGGTTGTTGTGGTCTACCTATGCTCGATAACTCAGTCATGATCCGAACGTTTTGCAAACTCTGAGAGTTAAATCCAGAATTATGACGCTGCATTGACCTAAACAATTGTAACGTAGACGCGTCAAAATGACCTGTCGTCCTGTAAATACCGAATGTTCGAGGTTAACACAGTTATTAACGGGTGGGCATCAACCTTTTGACTCCCATCAAACTCGCTTATAACCTCTATAGCTGTTTCCACATACCTCCCGCATTTCGTAATACCATTCAATGTTTGCTGATTTTTTTAAATTCCTGACCGGGTGTCATGTAGTTTTAGCGATGGCGGTAAAAGCACTTTATCCACAGATGATTTAATAATATTAAATTGTTCCTTAATCGCACCAAATTCGTCGGCACCGGCTGTGCCCCTATTAAAGTCAGAGACAAGACCGAGTGTGCCTGCTTGGGCGCCGAAATCCAATGGATTTTCACGATGTGCCTGGTCTGGCAATTTGTTACAATCAGCGACTGGCCTCCCATCGCCGAACACGTGGTGTGACCTACTTCTATTTTCGGTTATTTCTAAGCGTTCTATGTGATTAACAAGCTTGTTTAATGTTGTAGTTATCAACTTTAACTCATTTCTAACTTGACTGACACTACTATTAACTAATTCGACTCTTTCACTTGACTTTTTAATTGTATTGTCTTCTGTCGACATTCTGACCCCTTCTTGTGAGAGTGCACATACAAAGAATGATATTAATGCGCACTGCACTTAGTGCGCATACGTCATAAAATAGTTCGCATAACTCCGATTCTACCAGCAAATAAACAGAGATATAGACGTATATTTGTTAGTCCGATATGGTTGACGATATGCAACCAACTGAATGTATCATTATATTATCAAAGTTCTGGACCCATGCACACAAATGATATAACTCTTGATGAGTAGTCATCAAACTGATTTAGCTCAGGTACTATACTAAATATAGCACAGCGGCCTCGAAACAAAATGCACTGGGCTGGCAACAACGACTGGAGATTGCTGCTGCTGCTGCTGCTGCTGCTGCTGCTGTTGCTGCTGCTGCTGCTGCTGCTGCTAGTACTACTACTACTACTACTACTACTACTACTACTACTACTACTACTACTACTACTACTACTACTACTACTACTACTACTACTACTACTACTACTACTACTACTACTACTACTACTACTACTACTACTACTACTACTACTAGTACTACTACTAGTACTACTACTACTACTACTACTACTACTACTACTACTACTACTACTACTACTACTACTACTACTACTACTACTACTACTACTACTACAACTACTACTACTACTACTACTACTACTACTACTACAACAACTACTACTACTACTACTGCTACTACTACTACTAACTGAATGTATCATTATATTATCAAAGTTCTGGACCCATGCACACAAATGATATAAATCTTGATGAGTAGTCATTAAACTGATTTAGCTCAGGTACTATACTAGATATAGCACAGCGGCCTCGAAACAAAATGCAATGGGCTGGCAACAACGACAGGAGATTGCTGCTGCTGCTGCTGCTGCTGCTGCTGCTGCTGCTAGTACTACTATTACTACTATACTACTACTACTACTACTACTACTACTACTACTACTACTACTACTACTACTACTACTACTACTACTACTACTACTACTACTACTACCATTAGGACGTGTGACGTCACAGTGTATGTGTGACGTCAGACTATTAATGCTTTATTAATTTAGGGAACATGGATATGATCGGTTAATCCAGTATTCCCATTCATTCCCGCTCCACTGTCCATGTATTCCATACCTATGATCATGCAATAAACGTCTACTCAGACAGTTCCCAATTCATATGCTAATTAGGCTCCTGGCTGTAACTGATTACCACAGAGTATAGAATTGTTCGATCTGTCCTAGCGGCATAAGTCCATCCCACTATGTAACTCGGTGAACTATTGATCGATCTGATGTTTTTGAAGTCGATGTTTGTATGGTAGACCAGGCATCAATATTACTTGAAATTAACATGACACATTCATTGCACATGATTGGCGCCGTTATGATTAGAAAATAGTTCCTCTAGGTGTTATTATATTGGTCAATTTAATTTTATAGTTATTAACCTTTCTTGTATAATTATTATTTTTGAGATTCTATTTTCAAGTGAGTTTTAACAAATTGTTCTACGATAAGATTGTAACCATCTTTATGCATTTTATGAACGTCCACGCATTTATACATCAAACCATGTCCTCGTTCATCAATCACGTGACAGTGCTTTGGTGGCAAAATCGCCAACTCCCACTCATCAGTTCGAAACATATCTCCAAGCGGTTCACACGTCATCCAGGAGCCACTAATTTCAAGAGTCCACGAACTCACCATGTAAAAATGTTAAAGTAATAGTGTGCCTGTGTCGTCTCGTCTTTGTCATCGTCTCAATGTGATCATCGTCATATCAGCCATCAGTCGATTTTAATTGACAAGTGATGTCCATCTCCCGCCCAAATCCCAAAGTGAAAGGAAACTCTTTTGCCTCATTTGGGTGGGTAGTAGTCTAAATTCTCTACCCGTGACGTCATCAATCTAATCACCTTCAGACCAAATCATAAAGCAAATGGAACCTGGTGCCTTGCTTGGGTGGTTAGTAGTCTAAGTTCTCTACCCGTGACGTCATCAATCTAATCACCTTCAGACCAACTCCCAAAGCAAGTGGAACCTGGTGCCTTGTTTGGGTAAGTAGACATCTATCTTTTCTACCTGTGATGTCATCAATCTCGTCATCTTCACGACGCTTTCATCTTTATGAAATGTTCGGACCTTATTAGCGATCGCTGTCATCTTTACGATTCTCCACCATCTTTCGGCCTTGATTTTCTGTGTCAGTAACTAAGCCAAGTTATCACACGAATCATCTCAGTGCCTTCGAGCTTCTCTGTTCAATATCTCGGATCAACTTAGTGCCTTCGAACTTATCGTTTCTATTTCGGAATACAGAACATTCTTCCGGATTCGCCATCCGTTTCTTCACGTATGTTTTCACTCCCGGCGCCACGACAGATTGGATCTTATCTGTTCGCCTTCATTCCGTGGCCAGACCTCTGTATTCAGCAGACTCAAAGTATCTAACTTTTAACTGTGATTTCTCCAAATTGTTTACCATACACCCCGACCAACTCGCATGGTGCAGAGATTGTCCAGATGTTTAGTTGTGTAACCAAATTTCAAAATATTCTATAAGTAAACTTTCATAATTATTGAAATATTTCTACTTAAATTGATTGAATAATTGTCCCATTTTGTTGTTATTACGTCACATGTCAAAGTTCAAATAACCGACAATCATTCAGTAATCATCAGGCACACTTAGTTAGTTTCTAGTCCCAACGCCTGAGTAACTAATCAACCAATTCATAGAGTAAGTTCTAGATTGGTTGAGTGGTTAATCTGTCTTTGAATTACTCAATACATTTCATTATTATTATCCTACCGACTAGCGCTCAACTCGCTATTAAAATACCATTGGACTTGTAATGCATAATCCTTGAATTAAAATATGCATTCAAATTGATTATAAGTTTGCTATGCTATTTGGTGATTGCCTCTTTAACAAATTAACCCTTAGTGAGTACTAAAGGTAGATTGATTAAAATTTCAATCATCAAATTTCCAAAAAAATGTTCTTTCCGCTTATTTATGCATAAATTTATTCAGTTGCTATAGCAGTGCTTGTAACGCATCACTGGCGCTTTTACAATGTACTAAATTATAGCGTCAATTCACTACTCCATTCATACTATATCGATATCAACTTAGATACTCCGTTTTATCTCTGATGAATGATTCATTAATGTTTTTTCTGTTTTCATAGATTCATTTACAGAATTTTCTCCACCGCATGCAGATTAACCATCAAATAGTATCATTCCCAGATAAACTTATTTTCTGGTTCTGGTAAAGAAGTTTAATCACCTTGTCTTTTGAAAGACAGATTGGAGCTGTTTAACCTTAGCTGCTAGAATTTGAATCGATGCATATCTGGATTGATCGGCCGTAATTTTCATAGATAGATCAACGATATTATTGTCGTCGGTTAATAGGGAGCTCTGATGGTGACTGAGCAACACGCAACTTTGACCGAGTCATACATATCTGAATTTTGATCATAACTTGATCACTGGTATATTGATACTAATGATCAAATTTGGCCAACAAGCAGAGACATGCGAGCTTTAAGTTCAATCCGGAGAGATCACCGCCATAGTTTGCCATTATCCAATCCCAATAATCTAAATTGAGTTGCAGCCATATCCATACCCTGTCGCTCCTATCTCCTTAACTTCTTTCATTAAATCCGGAATCCTTTGCATTGATTCGAAATCCTTTCTATATCATATAGATCTGGTGTCCGGACACCATAAAATCTACAGCGACAATATCCCTGTAATTCTTGATCCATTGATACTAAACATTCGAGCCATTTAATTCACACCACATTGCGTGATTTCCTGTTAACTTGGAACTTCTGATCCGATCATCAACAAATTTGGTACTTACTATTGACAGGCCTTTGAGGTAATACAGGTCAAATTAACACCTGGGTTGACCTGCTCGCCCAAACATCATAGACTGTTGAGCCTTATATAACCCCTAGATTTGCTTCCATTGCATAACAATACATTCTAGGTCATGACCTTGAAATAACCTTTGGGTCAAATTTGACATATTTGACCTAGATAACTCGACATTCCTATGATACTACTACTACTACTACTCCTACTACTACTACTACTACTACTACTACTACTACTACTACTACTACTACTACTACTACTACTACTACTACTACTACTCCATAAGTGAATGTCAACTGTCTGTCTACCTTGGATTTTCCGGGAAATTAGGCAATGTTGTTATCAGGAAATCAAACTATCAATAATAACAAGCAAGACCTAACGAGATAAAAAAGACTTAGGATCCGGATTAACATTTTAATGGAGAGATCGGATCTGCCGCACAAGAAATATGACATCATAATCAAATTCATCACATGTTAGCTGACGTTACAAACCGAGGTAGCTCCATCGTGACATTGAAAGGTCCATCACTAAAAAGTACGAATTGTATCTATGTGATGGATTGACAATTGACAAACCATTCTCCTGAATATGTTAAAACTAGTTTGGCAGAGCTCTTGCTGCCTTTTGCAGCAACAGCCCTCAGTTAAATAAGTTTTAAAATATACAAATCTTTATCTGTATCGTTAACTCGAAACATCGATTCTAGGAATACAAGTTTAAAAAGTTTTAATTCCATTCAGACACCTCACAGCAGTCTGCATCTTTGCAACTGTCCGGTGGCATCTTTGCGTGTGGGGAGTCATTAACCCTTTGCATGCTGCCCCCGCTTCGTGTTTCTCCTTCGATCAATACTCACCATTCTGTTACTTCTGATATACAGCTGGCCCTGACAGCTGGCTCTAGGACTATAGACTTAGAAAGCGTTACCGACTCCTGGGAACCGGGTACTCGGTGCCCAACTGCCGAGTACCCGTCTACCATAGAGCTCATTCTTGTTTGCATAGCGACAAGAGAATACATGCTTTTTGCAGTTGGAAAGTCTTAAGATTGTTTAAGCCTAAGTCTTTTTACTGTGATTAATTGTGATAGCTTGTGCGTTCTCAAAAGGATATTTTGGATTAATATGGACGCTTCCGAGGATATCAGGTCGTATATTTCCATGTTATTCCATAGTTAAAAGACTTAGGTCTCTAAAATTTCGTATGTGTCGCATGTTCCAATTTCTGACCCCAAAGAATCTGGGACGTGTGTTAACAACGAGATATGCCGGATGATCGCCTTCTTTAAACCCCAACAGGCGATCGGCAGATATGAAAATAGGTGTTTGCTACGGTATTTCTAACACAAATATCGGCTGACGTCGTTCTCCGTAGGATCCAAGCGGGTGACGTCACACCCGTGGTGTTCGGATCTTTATGTGAAGAAAATTTTTCATTAATTCGCGCATCTTGTTCTGGGTGCTGCGTACTAAAAATGGTACCGGAAACTTTGGAATGTTCAAGTTTACGTGTGATCACGATTGGTTTGCAATGATCGGTGGTTTCAAAATTCTTGAGTAGATGCGTGGTCTGCGGTTTTACCGTGTGCTACAGCAGTTTGTTTACATGTTGTTGTTTCTTCACATATCGCTTTGGCTTTCGTTAGGAGTATAATTTATATTGATTGGTAAATATACCCCGAATGCTATGCGATATGATTCCTGGAGCCGTGATACATCCTGGAGGATCAATTATGGGTGTATTTATGCCCGCTTCGTTCTTGTCGTCATAATCAATGCGATCTTTGCTGTAACGTTGCGGGGTGGGGGTGCGGGAGGGTTGCAGTTAATTTATGGTCAAATTATTTGAAAATTAATTGTCTGCCTTCCATCCGTGTGTCGTTCCGCTTGCTTATTGTAGGTTTGTGCTTATTTATAGGCCAAGCCAACCCAGCCATCATGTGACGTGTGCCACAAATTCGTCCGGGTCCTGTATAAGGACCATGTCTGTTGCCACTGTACTAAGTGTAGTCTTGACAGTAGGTGTAATGTTTGCGTTGTGTGGTCGGTCGATATGATGCGTAAGTTCCTTGCCAGAAGGACTGGGCAGGGTCTGACGCGGGGTCAGGCGGTCCGAAAGTAAATCGTGGAGCGTCCGTTTCGGCCCGTGGGGGGCATTCCACGTCTGCAACGGGAGGTGGCGGAGATGGCACCGCCGGCGTGGTTTGGTCCGGCTAGGTAAGGTGTCTTGCATAGCGTTCTGCCCACGCTGGTGTCGTCCCTGCTGCCAAAAGTTGTAGGGCAGTCTCTCCCCATGTTTGATTCGGACCCTGTCCTTGGACATGGTTCTGGACTGGACACCGAGGGAGCCGTTTCATACGGCCCCCTGGCAGTCCCGTCGGGCTCCGGCCTGATGGGTTCTGTCTCTCTGCGGCCACCTCCGGGTGGTCCAGTAGCGGTGGCCGGTCCGTCAGCCATGAGAGCCGTCCGCTAGGACGGCTCCACGGTTTTCCTTGTCTAGTGACGACTCTTAGGGGTCTGAAGATGAGGAGGCCGAGGAGGAGAGGGTGCTGCGGCCTGTGAGGCTGCGGGTGGAGAGCATGGAGGTCGATTCCGTC
This sequence comes from Chaetoderma sp. LZ-2023a, assembly GCA_034401795.1. Lineage (NCBI taxonomy): Eukaryota > Metazoa > Mollusca > Caudofoveata > Chaetodermatida > Chaetodermatidae > Chaetoderma > Chaetoderma sp. LZ-2023a. Next base: position 48,764 of record JAVVLW010002934.1, read on the forward strand.
CTGATGGAACCGTCCTCCATTTGTCTGGCCTGGCGCAAGCCAGGGCAGCGGCTCCACCCGTGGTTGAGGCCACCCCGGTACCGGGCACCGGTCACGTGGTGGTTGGTTTGCTGCCAACCAACATGGTGACGGGTGTGGCCGGCCAGGCATGGTACTCACCTATCTCGCCTGGTCCGGCGGTCAGACATGTTTGGCCACGGTTCCGCAACTGCTACGGGTCTGCACGGTTTTCCGTGCAGGCCTACTCCATGGACTGGTGTGTTCCATGGGGTGGCAGCGGAACCGTACGGTACCGGAGTTCCTGGCATATCAGCAATGGCTCCTAGCGGGAGGCCGTTGCTGGTAGGGCCGTGAACATGTCAACGGGTGACGTGTTCATGGGAGTGTCCTCCTCGGAGATGGATTGGTCTGAGGCTCTGGCTTGGCTAGCCAGGGTGGACCCGTCTGTGGTTTCGACCACGGCCGAGGAGGATGTACCCCGTCCATCGGTGCATCGATTAGGACGGGGATCTTGCCCGCAGCCCTGATCCAGTCTGTTGGACTGGATCCATGGTTTATGGTGTTGCTTGATACTATTTATAGCAAACAACGCATGAACAAGGGCCAGCTTCTTGTGGCCTCCATGGAGGTGCGGGGGAGGGGTCGTGTTCCACGGGGGGAATACGACAGGTATGGTGTTGTCCCGACGGTCACCGAGATGACCGCTCGGTACTGGGTGTTCAGAGTGCTGGAGCGGGTGGCCCCGGTCCGGCACTTGCGGACAAGTCCCAGGCACCAGGATAAAGTCCTGTCCCTATGCGATGAGTGTGTGAGGGCAGCTATTAGTGCTGTCAGCCATTCGTATCGCCTTTTTCAGTCGGTGTGGGCTGAAGCGGGGGCAGGCCACCCTGTGCCACCTGTGGCGCTTTCGTGCGTCAAGGACGGCTTGGTGCTGTGTATGGACGCACTGGCAAGGGTGCAGGCGCGTGTGACAAAGTCCAGGAGGCAAATGGTTCTTGACCATATGCATCCGGCTAAGGCAGTCAGGGAGCGTCTTCTTGGGACACCCCTGACAGGGCCTAGCATCTTCGGTGGCCAGGCGCGGGCCATCCTAGAGGACACTGCCAGCATTGCGCAGAATCGGTTGGCGGTAGACATACAGCTGGAGCTAGTGCGGAAAGCGCACGCACTAGGGGCTGTAAGGAAACCGTTAGCTGTCCAACCTTCGAAGAAGCTGAAGAAGCAGAAAGGCAAGGCGAAAGCTAAGCCTACTGCGACTTCTGCTTCATCTGGATTTTCTCAGCCGCTGCCGGCTAAGAAAGCCGGGAAGGTTGTGGAGGCCCCTAGGGCGGGAAGGGCAAGGGGAAGGGTAAGGGTAAGCCCTCCACGGGCGGAAAGAAGGGAGCAGATTGTACCTGAGGGTACGAGAGCTCCCTTCATATCCGCCTGGACCGCACCTGTGCGACAGGAACAGCGGTTCCAGTTATACCCGCCGTGCTGAGACCGAAATGGTTATCTCTCTCTCTCTCGTTAAGAAAGGGGGGGGGGAGCGGACTGCGAGCCGGACAACTCCGTTAGACGTCGAGGCGTCTATGGTGGGTGGAAGGCTCATGCGTTTCGTCGAGGCCTGGCGAGGTGTGACGTCAGACAGTCTGGTCCTGGGATGGTTATCCCAGGGGTACATACCGGAGTGATGGGACTTTCCGCCGCAGAATTTGTCTTTGGCACCTGTCTGGACACCCGTACCACGGGACCCAGACAAGTTAGAAGCCGTTCAAAACGAAGTGTCGGGTTTGCTTCTGAAGGGAGCAATAAAACCAGCCAACCAGAACACTCCGGGCTTCTATTCAAATATGTTCCTTGTACCCAAGAGAACGGGGGGATGGAGACCCATACTCAATCTCATGCCATTAAATTGGTTTATCCATACGCCTCGGTTCCAGATGGAAACACCGAGGTCGGTAATGGCGGGATTGAGGAAGGGAATGTGGTGTGTGTCTGTCGATCTGAAAGATGCATATTTCCACATTCCTATTAACCTGAGTTGGCACAGGTTTCTGAGATTTGCGTTTCAGAATCAAGTATGGGATGTTCTCCCGTTTGGCCTCTCGACAGCTCCGAGGGTTTTCACAAGAGTGGTCCTTGCGGTGACAGCGTTTCTCAGGAAAGAGAACGTGGCGCTACACACCTACATAGACGACTGGCTGCTCAAAGCAGACTATGCAGCCAGGTTGAACGTGGATACTGCTCTGACTCTGAAGTTACTTTCAGATCTAGGCTGGATAGTCAAAAAGGAGTAATCCGAGTTGACAGCCACACAACATTTCGTTTATTTGGAGATGCGATTCGATCTCGAGGAGGGCAGGTTTTACCCGTCAGAGCCCAGAGAATGGTGTCTCTGTTAGCCATCCTCAAGAGTTTTCGAGTGGGAAACCACATTCAGGCGAGGCGGTTTCTTCAGATGCCTGGTATGATGGTTTCCATGGAGCAAGTGATCCCGGTCGCTGTTCTAATGCGAAGACCTATCCAGTTGTATCTGATGTCTCTGTGGAAACAGAGAACAGAACCCCAGTCAAAACTGGTGCCAGTTTTGGAGCCGATAATATCGCATCTTGTATGGTGGAAACAGCGTCAGAATCTCCTAGTAGGGGTTTCGCTGCACCTACCCCACCCCCAGCTGTCCGTGTACACGGATGCATCGCTGGAGGGGTGGGGGCCTGCCTGGGAGAACATCTCGGGCACATGGGCTCTCCTGGAGAGTCAGCTGCATATCAATCTGTTGGAAATGATGGCAGTGGAACTGGCGGTTTTTTTTTTTCTTCCGATGATCAGGGGCAAGGTGATATTGATACGGTCGGGCAATTCGACGGTAGTATCATACATAAATCGCCAAAGCGGGACCAGGTCACCCACACTGTGTATCAAAGTGTGGCACTTGATTCAATGGTGCAGGAATTACTCGGTTGTTTTGAAAGCAGCTCACATTCCTGGCCGATTGAACATTCTGGTGGATGCTTTGTCTCGCAGACAGAGAATTCTGCCAACAGAATGGTCCCTCAACCCTCCAGTTCTACGAAGGATCTTCGAGCGTTGGGGCAAACCCAACGTGGACTTGTTCGCCACAAGGGTAAATGCTTAAGTCATGACTTATGTCTCGCCGATTCTAGATCCAAATGCCGTCTATACAGACGCTCTGGCGATAAGCTGGAGAGGGATGCACGCTTACGCGTACCCACCCACCATCATTCTGCGAGGGTATTGGTGAAGATCAGGGAGGAACCGTGTCTGGTCCTGCTAATAGCGCCGTATTGGCCAAGCAGGGCGTGGTTCACGGATCTGCTAAGATCTGCTGGTGGAAAATCCAGTGCGGTTGCCCGAGATTCCGAACATAATCTCCCAAGCCGAGGGACGCTTCCTACACAAGCATCCCGAAATGTTATTGACTGCGTGGTTGTTGTCAAACAACATTACACATTGGCAGTCTTTTCTCGACATGCTGCAGATTTCATCGCAGTTGTGAGAGGAGGTCAACCTTCAAGTCGTATAACAACAAGGTCAACGGATTTGCATACTTGTGTGAGGAAAAGGGTATTGTTACCTTTCATTCCACTAGTCAGCAAATAGCAGACTTTCTCTGTGAGCTGTTCTTTTCAGGACTAGCTCCTGTCACAATTGCTGGATACAAGTCAGCTTTGGCATCAGTTATCCCTTGTCTAGCCAACAGGGATAGTCCAGAGGTGGCCCAGTTGAGTGTGATGGTGAAGGGAATGAGCAATCTCCGACCGAGACAACCGGTAGTCATTCCAGCCTGGAGTCTATCTTTAGTGCTTAATGTACTGGCCAAGCACCCTTTCGAACCGTTGCGTTCGGCTAGTCTAAAGCATTTGACTCTAAAGGCGGTCTTTCTATTGGCAGCTTCCTCAGCTAGAAGGCGCAGTGTGATCCATGCACTTTCGCCATATGGCGCCGCATCCATGGAATCTATTTCTCGTTGGGTAGTCGAATGCATTCAGACTACCCGTGAGATTACGACTGGGCACCAAGTGCAAGGCGCAAGGGCAGGATGTTAGAGGAATAGCCGCCTCTTCCGCCCTTTACAATGGTGTTCCGGTTAAGGACATCATGGCTGTCGCACAAGGGCACTGTGAGTCCTCTTTCACGGATTACTATATGAGGGATGTGACAGACTTCGCCATTCCACTCGCTTTAGCTGTTTTGAGACGATGGCTATATGTTCGCACTGCTCTTCTTCCTTTTTTTGGCATTTGTAAGAGAGAATTAAGAAGCAGACATGGTCGAGCGAGAGGATATCAACCAGTTGTGTCACTGTTGGCCGGACAAGTGAATGGTTGGAGGCTCCAGGTCTGAATTCCAAATATCATGAGGTAATTCACGATTGAGAATGTTTTGTATTATGTCTATATATCATGATCATTCATCTTATATATTCATGCTCATTCCCAGGCTAATATATGCAAAGAGCAGTTAACCCTCTTGGCATATTTGTGTTTTCAGGCGAGATGCATGTTCGTGAGTTCTCTCCCTTTTCTTAGGAGAAAAAGGGGGATGGGCAGTGATGCGAATGTGATTCGGTTCCGATAACTTGACGGTCCTTTTAGGTCTCCGTTAGTCAAGTTTTTAAAGTCTAAATCTTTCTCCAAGGGGCATTTATGGCTTGCCCCTTCCCACCAGGTTACTGATCAAATCTGGTGTATATCAGAAGTAACAGAATGGTGAGTATTGATCGAAGGAGAATGCAGGAAATTTCAATTTCCCTTTCTCTGAGATCTAACAATACTCACCATTCTGTTACGGACCCAGCCTCCCAGCCCCACGGAGGCAAGCCATGGTTTTCTCTTGTTTGGTGGCTATGCAAACAATATGACCTCTATGGTAGACGGGTACTCGGCTGTTGGGAGCCGAGTACCCGGTTCCAAGGAGTCGGTAAAGCTTTCTACGTCTATAGTCCTAGAGCCAGCTGTCAGGGCCAGCTGTATATCAGAAGTAACAGAATGGTGAGTATTGTTAGATCTCGGAGAAAGGGAAATTGAAATTTCCTGCATTCTATCGGTTTCGGTTCTCTGAGTAGCATATACAATGACAGCCTTTCTATATAAATAAGTGTCTGCAGTCGTGTTCAAAGACGAGGTGTCTGTTACGCCACCACTACCGTGAAGCGGCTCACGAGCTTTGGAATAAGGGAAATTGTACACGCCAACCTAAGTTAGGATAGTGTTAGTCTGAACAGTATCTGTAACATAGAGGAATAGAGGAATCTAATCTGTCAATCAGATATATGACATCAATATGACGTAATTTACCATGGCGTCAAATATTTGACTGACAAACTGGATTTCTCTATTGTGGAATCTAGTACAATTTCCTCCAGCCATTTTATGGGGACGTATGCCATCTTCCCCCTTCTTCTCTTTTCTCTTTATTCAATCCCTTTCACATGGTACTTACATGTACTCCCAACCACCCTAGGGGTCTCTTCGGTGATGTCCATGCTTCTCCGTGAGACGTAATGAAAGAAAGGACTGGCAAACAGTAAGACGGTCCCGATTAAAGCGGGAGGGGTGAGTTGGCTAATCAACCTGACCTTCCTTGCCAGCAATATCAATGATATGATGTCGATACGCACTGTCTGGGGCACTTCATTCATGAACCTAACGGAGGAATCCGATCTGTAACCCATAGTTCAATATGTAACATGTTAGCAGCCGTCGCAAAATAAATGATGCAGGCGCGTCACGACAATGCTTACATTGTACGCTTCTGTAGAATTTACGACTAAAATATTCTGATGAATATTTTTCAGCCAAGTTACTTTAAAAAATATTTAGCAGCTTATCTGTGTAGTTACATTGGAATTTAGATCCCGTGAATACTATTGTTTCAAATCGATTCCAAGTATGTGGAGCTTAGTTAGAAATGGGCGGGGAATATCTAGAAATGGATCCATCTATATCATAAAACTTCACACAATCACAGCTATGTGTACTCAGCCACAATTATTCTGTTAGCGCACTGAAACACATACAGTGGCATGACAAGGGCGATCAGGCCCCTCATCTGATAACTATTCGAAGCCCCCTCCACCTGGAAGGCAGGCCAGACCTCATCCCACCAAAAGGTTTGAAATCTAAACGTTCTCTGCGCTCATCTACTAGAGATCGACAGGGGCAAATATTTTTATTTAGTCGTTTGTTGGGAAAATTGTTATATTTTTACCCACTTTTTAATGTCTCGGATCTATAAAACCAAACTTTTGAATGAATTGTAATAATGTCTGAAACTACCTATACAAGTAAGCTGTTGAATATCGTGTAACTAATTCGATTGGAAACTGTTGCTGTCTAATGTAGTCTAGCTAGTAACATGTTAGAAAAATTAAATGGTATGAAGAGGGTAGGAAATGGACGTCATTGCATAAATATGTCAAAAGTGCTACGAGGTCAGCTCACGAATGCAGGACTCGGTACAGTCAATTCAAGAATGAATCAGAGGCAGCTACAGATTCTGGCTGAAGCCAAGCCACAGTGGCCAACAGCGAAGAAGGACTGATTGCAGCTGTAGATATTTCTACTACTACATCTGCAGAATACAGTAATCATATATGCATGTCTCTGGACTTTCCTAGAGTGAAAACATCGAATCTACAAATGGCAAATCTAGATGGGTGCAGGTGGTGCAGGGGGTTCACGCACCGACCATTGTGATCATATGTCACATATTCCAGTAAGATTTCCAGCGATTTTACCCCGAGAAATGGAGTAGACACACAGTTTCGACTATCAAACTTTCAAATGATTTCCAGATGAGGGCACACGTTCCATTTCTCCTCCATGCACAGGCACGCACGCACGCACGCACGCACGCACGCACGCACGCACGCACGCACGCACGCACGCACGCACGCACGCACGCACGCACGCACGCACGCACGCACGCACGCACGCACGCACGCACGCACGCACGCACGCACGCACGCACGCACGCACGCACGCACGCACGCACGCACGCACGCACGCACGCACGCACGCACGCACGCACGCACGCACGCACGCACGCACGCACGCACGCACGCACGCACGCATATATATATATATATATATATATATATATATATATATATTTATATATATTTATATATATATATATATATATATATATATATATATATATATATATATATATATATATATATATATATATATATATATATATATATATATATATATATATATATATATATTAAAGTAATATGCCAATTGATGATACCTCCAGATATGAAGGAATCACACCCCGATGGCATCTATGTTTCCGAAGTCTTCCAGGGACCAATGCGGCCTGTATTGACCAGGTATTGGCCTAGTACCGCCCAGTATCCTACGTTATCAGAGAAGTATATGATGGCATAGCTAGTCGTAGCTGGAATTTCGCTCTAACTTTTCAAAAGCAACTTCATTATCTTAAACACACGTGTGTTCTTCTTGCACAGCAATCGAGAGCAGTTAACTGAGTGCGTCGGAAACGTAATTCGCCGTCACGGAGACGTGCTCAGGAGCGTGTTTCGGAGTCAGTTTGGATTCGACATGCCTGAGTGGAACCTTGCGGCAGCTGCAGGCGCATTTGCCTATCTGTGTGAAAACAAACAGCGTGAGTATCTATGGCCAATATGTCCCATTCACACTAAATTGTATGCATGTGATAGGGAAAGCGTAATACCTGTATTTGCCCCATGCATTAAACATACAGGTAACCGCGAGTTGTAGTATTTTGGAAACTGTGGCGGTATTGGGTAGATCCAATCCGGCCACTCTTAACAAAATTCAACATAGCATTATAGCAGATACGGGTTTTACAAGGGGACTAGCCAAGAGATTAGTCATATACTATTTTTGTTAGCCAGATATTAAATATTTTAGACACATCTTTACTTCAATGTCACTTATGAACATGTTTGCAGTTGGTCATCTTCAGTTAATACTATCAATTCTACAGTACAGAGACAATTGGGTCTTACTGTAAAAGAGCGGTGTTGCATATTTCGAAACTAATTTGACTGGAAGCTATTGCTGCAATAGGCAGCAACAGCTTTCATTTAAATTAGTTTCAAAATATTCGGCAACTTAAACATGGCTTCTTGTTTTGCCATTGAAATGCCGGAATTAGTCCGGATATCTGCCAATCAAGAAACTTAAATCAATTTTAATCATTAGCCAATGATTTGGCCAATTCTGCTTTTCAGCCAAATTTAAGTTTTACTAACATTTGGCTAGTTGGCTAATGGGTAGATCAGTCCCTTCTAACATACTGTACACTCAATTTTCCATCGTACTCCGGGAGCTGGCTCACATCACGTATGCACTTTTATGTACCCTTACTTTGACTTTGGATATTGTTTACTAATGGTCTAAAGAGAAAAGGGGTTGGTCACATGATATGGGATACGCGGGAAATCCGCCCATGTGAATTAAGAATGACAGCCGTTATAATGTATATACTAGATTACAATTCGTTGCGTAACTTGCTATATCCGGATTTTAATGATATGTTATACTACATATGCCAACATATACATACTATGTATGCCACTATCATAAAAAACCCATTTTAGAACGATAAAAAGTCAAACTGAATGAAAATACGTCATCCTGTTTGGCCAAGAATGAGTTATTCAATGAGATTTTCGCACCCTTCATCAGCACATCACTAGCAGAATTCACATCACCTAATGTTTCTGACTCTGCATTGACAGATATTTGACTTAACACATTTGATGTAATTGTAAGTTATAGAAAAGTCTTCAGGCATTATATCATTGGCTAGTATGTCGCGTGCTGGGTATCCATCTCCGTCTACACTGTACCCATAGTAGCTTGTGTCTAGCAAGATACAGTTGAACAATGGGACATGCACCAAACGGTGACACTGGCAATAAGCATGTTTTATGTGGGGATTAATATTACTTGATGCACATCTGTAATTGGAGATATGGCAAATGTAAGAGGCTGCTTACACCCATATTCTTTCATAACTTTCAGTGCTGGCTTGCTTGTTCATACCTTGTTTGTTGTATCACAGACGCTCAATGGGTGCACAGCTGGTAAGACATTATGTGCAATTGAATCCATTACACCATGGATTTGATTGCCCTTGTCGAGTTTCTCTGCCCACATACACCCAATGTTTATTCATTTCGAATTAAGTCCAGCAATTGAAGTGGTGCATGTAAAGACAAACATGCCAGTATCTGCTGATGCATCACGGATTCTTCGAAACTTAACAACTGTGACAGCATGACGGATATGGTACATATTACGGTCATCAGCCTATTCCTGATCCCATTCCAGTAGATTGACATTTTCCTCATCTTCCAGACAAATTCCCACTCAGGCTGTCAGATCCTCCAGATGAGATCCTCGAGATAAAAAAGTTGGCCATCTTTGTATGTCTCAATCATCCATTTGCTAAAGAATTGTTGCTGTTTTACTTTGTTTTTGATTGCGAAAATATTCTATTCATGTCAATTGGCAATGGTCGATCTGTTCGGCTAATTGTAGAGTTTATTGCATCATGTTTACGTCGACGCTCACGCTGCTATTACTTACTATTCTATGAAGGATACAAGTCAAATATTATTTCCATCCGGGTGCAATCACGTAACTAGTAGCTGGATATATTCCATAATTGATGTACGAAGTCAACGTAAGTGTTCACCTGTAATCGCTTCACTGTCATCATCTGTGCAGATACCATGACGTGGATAGCTATCATACTGTGCTCGTGAATCAGCGGAACATCACGAGGATGGGCTGCGTACACGTGATGCGATAAATTATTATTATTATTATTATTATTATTATTATAATTATAATTATTATAATTATTATTATTATTATTATTATTATTATTATTATTATTATTATTATTATTATTCATGCAGTGCTACTTAGCAATATAGAGTGCATCGATCAACGCGTTAGTGGTTGTGCCATTGACTTCTCAAGTTTGCGGAATGAAAGCACCACAGAGCAGTTTTTGAGCCGTGTTTGTAGGTAAGATCTATTTTTGTTAACCAATGGACACAGTTAGTGCTATGTTAATTTAACCATTCAACACTCATATCAGCCAAAAGAACAGCTTCTGCATTGTCTTGCGAAATGCCGATTGGCAGACCAAGAGAAGACTATTTGTAAAAATTTACCACTAGAATGACTTGCTCAATAACCGAGCCAGTCATTCCAGTGGTAAATACAAAAATATAGTCTTCTCATGGTTTGCAAATGAACATTTTCTACGAGACGATTACAATTTTCTTGCACATTCGGAACATAATTCTTGAAAATAAAATTGGTAACTTTTGCTTTTAGAGACTTATATTTGTGTGGCTAAATGTAATGAAACTAAATAAATATTTACGTAGGATAATTTCCTAATGTATAAATTAATATAATTTTTTCAAGTTGTGAAATTTCATTAGAGACCCGTGACTCAATTTTCAAAATCACAATTAAAAAATTATAATAATTTATTCAGAATGAAATCACCATCTGTTAAGATTCATTTCGTTTCATTACATTAAGTTATAAAATGTAAGCTTCTAAATATATACAATTTACATAATTTTATTTTTTAGCATTCTGATGTGAATGTGCATCGTTAATTGACTTTTGCCTATTCATATGCCATGTGTATAATAACTGTAGGCCTATTTATTTTGTTTCCAGTTGCTGTCTAGTGTCTATTGTGTTTTAAATATGTTTACAATTTTTGCACGTATAACACTTTCGTGTAGGCTGCTGGCTATTTCACGTGTTTTCTACCATACAGTTGATAGCGTTAAGCTTCATCCGCAACTCGCTCATGTCTGGATCGATCGATCTCTGAACACCCTGACTATCAATTTCCAGAAAACTACACAGGTAACCTGTTAATATTTTGAAACTAATTTGACTGGGTGCTGTTGCTTTCTAAGGCCGGAACACCGCCCAGTCAAATTAGTTTCAAAATATTCAACAGCATGTTTATTAAATAGTAAAGAATTATAAAGACATACAATTCATACAACGTGTCGGACTATTTGAGATTTGATGACGGTCTATATGGAACCCTTTGTGACGTACTGATTGTGACGTCATCAAACGCGATCTGAGCTGATAATGTCGTCATACGAGGTCAGATGATGGGTGGCTACTCTGGACTGTTGAATTGTCTCGAACAGGTTTGTTAAGCCAATTCTTTCGTGGAAAAAGTCACCTTGGTGTACAATCCGAAGGTTATTAGCTTCAATGTGCTCAACGGGTCTACTTTTAGCAACAGAGTGCGGTTGAACTCGAAGAAGTGGTAACAGCGATGCAATGCTGACTTTAAATGATTTTAGAAGTAATTGGATTGATCGATAGTTTTTCGCTTGGTTGTTATTGCCATTTTGAAATATTCGTTACTATTGATTATTTCCACATGTTTTGATGCGAGCCGATTGCTAGAGAAAGTTTGAACAATTTGCTGAGTTGTGTTGCTAGTTCGTCAGCACATTCAGTGATTAGTTTTTCATGGATGTGGTCTGGGCCTCGTGAACAGACAGACATTCGTTTCTATGGCAGTAGCAGTGCTCAGTCAAGTTCGTTTCAAAATATTCAAAATTTACATGATCACAGCTGAGCTAGATATGGCATTCATTACGCATTTTGATTGTGACGTCAGCCTACGTGTGATGTATTGGGGTTATCACATCATATGCTTGAATGACAAACCGGATCCAGTTCACTTCTTATTCAATTAGTTCATAGTAACACCAGTTCAAAACACTACGTTTACAATCGAAGTATTCATGGAACATGAAGAACAGGTTCAAGGGTTCCAAGTGAGACAGATCCAGTTTATACGGATAAAGAAAAGTTGTTTGTTGGGCATTAAGATGTGCGCCTGTCACGCCGTGTTTGATATGATGCATGCCACATATGTGCTGTCTTGACACTCCTGAAGTCACACATGTGGTTGGAGTGTGGTAAAACCCGACACCAATGAACAGGTGGCTTCAGTCAGACTGGCTCGACCGTGTCCTTGACTTGTTGCGAACACTAGAATTCCTCACGATATTACCATCGAGTCTTCATTGTGAAACGTGAATGACCCCACGCGTCACTCGTTGACCAAAGCCTAACCTCGCAAATGAATGGTGGGCTCCGTTTTGGCTGACCAAATAGATTTCTAGAAGATGGTAAATTAGCGATCCTAGCTCCAAAGAAAGAAACTACTAAAAACTCTTTTAAACATCAAAACTATATACGATACATAATTTATAATGTAATAAATTGTATGCTGAATAGTTTTAAACTAATTTGACAGAAAGTTGGTGATGCCTATAGGTTCCTGTAGAATTTATGTAGAAGCTTACCTGTTTTCTCGCCTTGAAATGGAGGAATCCAGTCACTCAGTCAATCATTTGACTTCACACTCAACTACATCACCTCATAATCAATTACGTCACGTGATTATTTCCATCATAAACGCGCAATAGTCCATCAAGTTATGGGAATTGCATATAGTTACGATTTAACAAACAAAAAATGTTTTTTGCCCTAGGCAGCAAACTCATCCAGTCAAATTGTAAGGTCGTGTAAGAAAACCTAGTCTTCACGGAAATGAGGCGGTAGACCTCGGTACAGTGCGTGCATTTGAAAGTTCAACCCCTGCTCCTGCAGTTCATTGTGCTCGTCTTGCGGGAGTCTCTGTGGTAACACAATGGAGCATACGTGTGCATGGCTTAGGCTACTGGAAAGGTACTGGGCTAATAGCAGCTCAAATTGGCCCGATATTGACTCAGTACCAGACCAATAAATTGTGATATCAGGGTCAATGAGAAGAACGAATCTCTAAGCACAGTGACAAGCACTGTACCACTGAAGGTATTACAGTTTTCAGTCAAGCGCACTCTCATTACCAGTCCACGACCGATGTGACGTCATCGCGAAAATAAGAATTATTCAGTATTCATAATGAATTCGACGAATAACTCAATATAACATATTAACCAATATACATTTGACTTTTCTGTTTGCAGTATGCTTCGATCAGGTGCTGCATGTTCGGCAGCCGCAGCCAGACAATGTGATCCAGCACTGGAAACATTCTATGAAGATATCGGAGCGATTTTGACTGTTTCCTGCTAAATACATATCTAAATTCAATACATTGAATCTAGATTGGCATTGTAAAATATTGAAGATTACTTGGAAATAGTGAACCTATGCACAACTCATGATACTATGCACCAAACAAATCTATGTTAAACCATCTCATATAAACAAGCTTTTTTACTATTACATAATCATCATTAAGCCATTACCTATCTTACAATCTTCAACTATTTTAGAACCACATAGTGGTTCCACAGGCTAGTTATACTCCACAGACACAAAGATGATACCCTTGGCTCAAGACCACCAATGCCCATAAGTTGAAGAGTATTACTGATCGTGTACCACACACATAGGTGGCAAGCTAATTGATGGAATTTGTAGCTTTGATAGAATCGTTTTCATTTCTAATACGAAATTTTGTTCATTAACCACCGCTAGGCAATAGCGTGTAAGACTCACAGATTGGTTCAGTTGTCATCAGATAGTGCCGAGTGACACATATGTTTTATATAACTGGTGCTTAAACATACTACACAATGTATGCTTACTAATGTTTATGAAACAAATGTACACAATAACCGTTTGACGTTGACTTCTTTAAACATTTATAAAAATTACTTTATTGCTTTTAGTGTGTTGTCGTTTATTGTGTTTAAATGATTTAATGACGTCATTGCTTTTAGTGTGTTGTCCTGTATTGTGTTTAATTCATGAATCCAATTCCTCACTGAATCATATGCCGTCATAATCAACTACGCGACGGGTATGCTGACGTCATAATCATGACGTCATAAATGATTCGACCAATGCGGTCTTTAACGCTTAATCGTCCGACACGTTGTACGAATTGCATGTGTTTGCTATTTAAGATACAACACCCAGTAAAATTAGTTTTACAATATTCAACAGCTTACCTGTATAGTTTTCTGGAAATTGATAGTCAGTGAGCTCAGAGATGGATCGATCCCAATGCGAGCGACCTGTGGGTGGAACCTAGCTAGAGATGGATCGATCCCAATGCGAGCGACCTGTGGGTGGAACCTAGCTAGAGACGGATCGGTCCCAATGCGAGCGACCTGTGGGTGGAACCTAGCTAGAGACGGATCGGTCCCAACGCGAGCGACCTGTGGGTGGAACCTAGCTAGAGACGGATCGGTCCCAATGCGAGCGACCTGTGGGTGGAACCTAGCTAGAGATGGATCGGTCCCAATGCGAGCGACCTGTGGGTGGAACCTAGCTAGAGATGGCCGGGGCATAACTAAAAATGGAAAGGTCCATTGACTTAATGGTCAACATAACATGTCATAGCGACCGACTTTACTTATGCCCCGCCCATTTCTATCTAAGCTCCGCTCGCTTATTAAGGTATTGCCATCTCTTTGAAACGTTGACATCTGAATTCCCCGTATCTAAGTTTCAAGGTAACGATGCAGGTAAGCTATTGAATATTACGAAACTAATTTGGCGGGGTGCTACTGCTGCCTATGGTACCCACAGCACTTACTGAAATTAGTTTCGAAATATCTAACACAAGAGACCCAAGGGGTCTGTATCACTCACCTTGATCATAGGCATTTTAACTAGAAAGGTAATCGGCTATAAGTAGAACCCTAATGTTTTGGCCAGCAATGCAACAGGGACGCATCCTACCAGACATTTTAAATTTCCAATAGCTTTTCGGCGGGAAAATAATGCAAGACTGTCAACCAGCCGTTTATCCAACAAATTCCTAAGTGCAAAATTTGAAATTATACCACAAAATATAAAGAAACCTAAGTTCGACTTGAAAAGCCATCAAATATACAAATTTCAATCTCCCAGCCAAAACGGCAGAAATCTCATTGCTCGATGCCGGCCACGCATTTTAACGCAATAACTTCCCTTGAACCAACTAGAATGATCCGTACTCCATAGACATACATCCCAAATATCGTCCCGATTCCTTCAGTGGTTCAAGAGGAGAAATTAGTTCATTCAAGATGGCCGTTGATGCAGTTTCCCATTCAAGTTTCCACGAACAAAGATGCTTCCGCCGTTGTTCTAGATGATGATTGATGAGGTTCAAATCAATTCCCAAGCAGTTTCGGAGAAAAAACATTTCTGAAAATAGGCCAAAACCAAGATGCCCACCTGCCAAACTGGCCGATCAGCTTCGTTTGGACAAACTTGGATCTCTATGCCAAAGGGATGATTCTTGAGCCTCTAGAACAAGTCATTTCACATTTCCTATTGCTTTAGTATGGGAGTTCTTGGCGGAACATGATCTCAGATGGCCGCCAATCCATTTATCCGAAAGTAGACATTTGAAGTCAGCATACCGAAACACGCATATAAAACCAATCTCGGCTTCAAAATCCATCAAATTTATAGATCGAATATGGCCGCCAAGCCAACGGCGGTCACCTATTAACTTCTCTTGGATACAGTTCAATGCCCTTAGTCCCTAATCATATCTCCCAAATTCTGGCCTGATCCGTTCAATGTTTCTGGAGAAATCATTTTTGCGAAAACTAATTCATCCAAGATGGCCGCCAAACCATTTTGGCCTATCCGCTGTGTTTGATACCATCGATCACAGTGTGCTGCTGACACGATTCGAACAGTGTTTCAAAATAGGTGAAAATGCGCTAGCGTGGATAAAATCTTACCTGAGCAACCGGTACCAATCTGTTATAATAAATGACGCCTCATCAGAAGCAGTACTGCTGCAATATGGCGTTCCTCAAGGCTCAGTACTAGGTCCTAAAAAGTATGCAATGTATACCAAACCAATTGGTAACATCGTACGGCACCATAACCTAGGCCACCAATTCTATGCCGACGACACCCAACTCTATCTTGCTTTCAAAGCTAACGACAGTATGGACCAACAAGCGACTGTTCGCGCGATAGAACTATGTGTTGCTGATATTCGTAAATGGATGACAGAGAATATGCTCAAACTCAATGGTGATAAGACCGAGGTCATTGTTTTTAAATCTAATTATATGCTTCAAACTGTTGACAATGTTTTTATCGCCGTGGACAATGCTAACATCAAACCAGCCGCAACTGTTCGAAACTTAGGTGTCATATTTGAATGTAAGATGTCAATGGAACAGCATGTAAGTTCCATCTGTAGATCTGCATATGCACACCTACGTAGCATTGGTAAAATTAGAAGTTGTCTCACGGTTGATGCAGAAAAAACTTTAGTTAATAGTTTAGTAACCTCACGATTAGACTACTGCAATTTACTACTGTACGGTCTGCCAAAATCTCTGATTAACAAACTCCAACGTGTGCAAAACAGAGCAGCTCGCATCATCACACGCACCCCTCCGTACAACCATATCACACCAATACTAAAAGACCTGCACTGGCTTCCAATTGAAAGTCGTGTGAAGTTCAAATTGTTGACGCAAGCGTTCAAGACAATACACGGCCAGTCACAACGTATATCAGCGACATAGTGCATATCTATAAGCCGAACAGGAGCCTTAGATCTGCGCAGTCAATGACTCTAATTGTACCAGGCTCTAGAACTATAACATACCGTGACAGACGGTTCGCAAGAGCAGCACCTGTCTTGTGGAATACACTGCCAGCTAACATACGGCACATAAACAAGCTTGCTGGTTTTAAGAAAGCTCTTAAAACCCATCTTTTTATCGAACACTATGCACCTATGTAAATTTTACAGCCGTCTATTAGGTTTTATCATCTGTTGCAATCCACATCTAATTTTTAATAATTCTAATTATGGTTTTCTATTTTATGAAATGTGATGTCAGTTTCTATTTTAACCTAAGTAGTTAATCATTGTACAGCGTTTTAAACCATCTTTTTGGAAAAGAACGCTATATAAATATGGTAAAATAATAATAATAATATCTGGTTGTCCTGAACAAACCTCGTTCAGATCATACCCTATATGACATGTCAGGAGTTTTGAATCAATCTCCCAAGTTGTTTCGGAGAAGACTAATTTTAAAGACGCTTCTAAAAATCGACCAAAATCCAAGATGACTACCGAATAAATAGGCTGATCGGCTTCTTTTGAACACACTCTGATCATATAGGGGCTAAGGATGCTTTTAATTTCCTATTAGTTTATTATGGGAGATTTTGACGGAAAATGATCCAAGATGGACACCAAAACTTTTTATCTGACAGTTTCTAAAGTGGAAGTCTGAACTCAGCATACCAAAAACCTTTATAAAATTTTCTAAAGATCGGCCAACATACAAGATGGCCACGGGCTAACTTGGCCGATGGCTTCCTTTAAACAACCTCGGATCTGTATGCCCTAAGGATGCTTCCGGCCAAGTATAATTGGAGTTGGCCCAGGTTCTCGAGAAGAAGATATTTTATTTTCGTATAGCTACGGGAAATTTTTTCGGGGAAAGGATGCCAGGTAGCGATTTCCACCATGGCCGTCACAAGTAATGAATGTTCAATATTTACGTTATTCCTTGACCCAAGATGGAGAATAAGGTGTCCAAATATAAGTTTTTCTGTGAAGGGGAAATCAATAAAATCATATAAAATAATCTCAGATGAAAATCCCAAACAGCAGGTGAGGATTGTGGCCAAATTCCAAAGATGACCGCCATTATTTACTAAAATTCCATGCCTTACAGCAAACAATGTAGTCCTATGCTGTGAAAATGATGTATAGCAAACTAAATTGTTCATATATATGTATGTAAGGATGGATGTTGGTCGTAACGGTCACCACAGATTTAATGTGATCCACACATACCACGAAAATTTACATTACTGATACTAATTGATCTAGTTACCTTGAAATTGAGATTCTGCAAATTCATGTTTCAAAGTGTTATAGGTGCCTATTCACTGCCGAATGCTTGAAGAGTTCATTGTTAAATATGTATACTTCTATAAGTTTTTGATTAGATGTACTGAAACAAAATTAATCTTAGCACCTAGTGATTTCATTCCATATAAATTAATATACTCTTTTATATTGTGAAATTGAATTAGAGTTATGAGTCCTTAATTCAAATTCATAACTAAAATACGAAATTTATTTATACAGAATGAAAGCATCATATGCTAAGATTTAATTCGCTCCGTTACACAATTTAAGCTGCTAAAAGTATACAATTGTATTTTCAAGCATTTTGGTGTGATGTGCAGCTTTAAGTGTAAATCGGTTATTTCCCGTGGTTGAAACTTTTTTAAACCTTCACATATGCACAAATATTTGATGTAACTACGATGGGCAATGCTGCAAAAAATTGTTGTCATAGCTGATGTTGAAATTGCTTGCGGATAGCTCGCTAGGACGCAACATGCCTTCAGATAAAACATGTTATGACGTCTGGAAAAGAAACCTTTGACATTCGCTTGCTGATTTATTATAGCGATTTTCCCATAAAGCGAAATTACGTACATCAATCTGGCAGATCATAACATTATATAAGGCGGCCAGATATCGTATTTTGCCAATTTGATGCCATGATTTATTGTATTAACTCTTTGAAAACTAAAATACTAGACTCTCAATTTCTAGGTGACTATACAGGTAATCCGCTGGGTATTTAAAAAATTAATTTGACAGGGATCTGTTGCTGTCATAGGCAGCAACAGCTCCCAGCAAAATTAGCTTTAATATGTTCGACATAATATTTCTGGTATTGCAAATGATTTTTGGTATCGGACGTTGCGGGTTCAAAGGGCTAACTTAATAAACTGTTTCTCAAGGGGCACTGCCGGCAGCGTGTAGCCGTCATTTTGTTATGAATCCGGGATAATGATAGCTGTAGGTCATCGTCGGCAGAATGTTTTTACTGGTGCCCTGCGCACACTCTTTGAACGGAATATATTCAGCACAAATGTCAAACGTTTTTGTATTGTCCCGCTTACGTACATATTCACTGTATGTATGCTGTATCTATAGTGCAGCAGATAAGTGAAACAATCTTTCAAGCAACCAAATTGGCCTAAATTCTCATCTGAGAGGTCTATTTAAAAAAAGCCCGTTAGCCACGTAAAAATTTCAAAATGGGCGCCATTATTAAAGATGGCCGCCATTTGCGGATTTGTTATTACTATGTGTATTACAGAATGTGATACAGCGGACCAATTTGAATGATTTTGGTATCAAATTATATGTTTTTGACTCTGCAGCATCGGAATTCAAACGTATCAACCATCTCTGATACCCTTTTAGCTGCGGGCAGTAGCTCAAGAACCCGTCATGCCCCTTAATTAGTCAGTTGGTTCGTCAAAGGAGTATTCTGGGGTCTACTTTCTCTATTTGTGAACAGATTGAAACAGAATTTGGCCAATATGTTTCATTAGACCATATCTAAGCGGAGGAATAAAAATGAAGTTTATCTGCCTTCTCAGGGGGTGGGGGAGTTATGGCCATTTGAAGGTGCATAGAATATGAGAGCCAATGGGCCAAGATAATACTTTGGTAGCACATCTTGTCCGAGCTACTGACAGTTAGCTTGGTAGGTGGACACCTCTGGACATAAGCTAACACCCATATAAGTACTTTGTCAGCTTGACCTAATTTGGGAAAATATAGGCCAAAGTTCAATGTTCCTGTTGAACCCCATAACACATTATTGGGCAATGGTTTTGCGGATATAGTAATAACACCTTTTATATGGATGCGTTGTAGTTTTAATGTGAGTCACATAACAAAGTAGGTCAGCGTGACATACTTGTTCCATGAGCATCATGGACCCACAGCTACCGAGATTGATCGAGCTTTTTCTTTTATTTCCAGCCGATTTTTGCTAACATCTCACACGGAATACACAGTATTACAATACAAATGCCAATTTTCAACAAATGTTGTATTTGCCTATTAAGGTAATTATGAAAGCACATCTTCATCATTGTCTTTGCACTCTGTATTTTGCACTTTATCACTTATATTTATACGTGTTGATGTTAACCCATCTAATCTAATTCTCATATATGCAGCTGCACGGTGTTGTGCAATTGGGTCCAAATCGATAGGATTGTCAACTTCCATGCCATTCTGTCTTGCAGTCTCACTTTGACATCTGTTGACAACTCTGAGTACTTGATGGGAGTGCAGGCCGTCCAGAATGCAACATGCCACTTTGTTGTGCCAATCCACGGTCAGCAGTCTTTTGGACTTATGACTGGCACATTGTTGAGTGATTCCATATGCAGCCTTTGCGTACTGAAGAATAGCTTCTAGAGTTGGAGGAGTGGCTTCAAACGGTCTCGCCTTTCGGGCAAACATATCGAGCCTTGTGTCATCAATACCAGCATATGCACTAGGCCTGTTATACATAATGATTACAACCTTCTCGAGGATATTCATATTGTTGTCTTCCACCGTTGGCAGGTACTGACTGAGTTTGAGAGAGACATTAGATACTGCGGCACATACTTCCCAGGTTTGCCATCTAGACATTTTACCTTTCCCCCGAAAGGCGAACACAACATCACAGCCAGTGAAGACATGGAAGAAGAGAATTCCTCTGGTATTCTCTGGACAACGTGAGAGATTGTGATCATGTACATTAATCCATCTAAGTTTCTGCCCTTGACAAAAAGCAATCCACAGCTTCTGCAAACCAAGCTCCTGTAATGATGGCAAAACACTGACTGTTAGTCAGAGTCACTGGTTTTGGTAATTAGAACTTTGCTGCCCCCTGATTTTGCATGTCTGGCATGCACAAAATCCGTGTGTCTACTTTTTCATTGCTACAGGCAACCTATTCTCTCAAGGAGATCGCCTGGTTACAGATTGCATCTTCCTGTTTGGTGTGGATATCTCGGCAATTTTGTCATCTAGAAGGTTGACGATCTCAGTTTTGCTGTCATTGTCTCTTAAGAATCTCCTCTAATTTGGGGTAACTTTGCCTCTGTCTATCCCTCTGCGCCTGACTCCCTGCCATCGTTCTGATCTTGTTTCAACCTCAGATTCAATGGCAGGTAGGCATCGACCACAATGTCTGTTCTTTTGTACCCGTAAGAGTATGCTTGTAGTTGGGATGTATGTCCAGCACTCCTTTTTTTATTCAAAAATCTTTGAGGTTCGTGGTGGCAGAGTGTTCACCAAACCCGTCCCACCAGCACCCGGTTGGATGTCTGACAGTTTGACATGAGACCTCTGGGAGGTATGAAACTTTCCACTGCCGCTTAGTGCACCACGAAGTGACTGTTCTCATGCGAAAACGCTCCTCTAGGTCACACTCTCTGGTTTGACATGCGATGAAAAGCTTGGGGGGGGGGGTGACGCTGCAATCTTCATTTAGTACTTTTTGTTTCACCAGGAGTGGGTTCTTGGCGAAAGAAGACCATCTTCTTCTTGTTTGACTCGTAGAACGCACTTTCCCTTTCCATGTCTAAGCCCTTCGTGAATTCATGGAAGTGGGTTCTGGACCTCTCCTAGTGCGTGTCAATATTTGCAGCAGCAATGTGGTAGGCAATGTCCTTTGTGTCCAGTGTAAGCAGGTCTGCAGTCTCTCCCTGAAAGAGATCGCCCATGTCTTTAATCACATTATATAGCATGTCTAAATTCTCAAATGTTTTTGAGCGTGTTCAGTCTGCTCATGGTGTTTGCAACGTTCGGTTCCATCGTTGGCGTCTGATGCTGCCTCGTACTGGGCAGCCGGCGACTGACTTCATGGACAGACACCATCCATCTTCCTAGCGATGATGGGTCTTCAGTCACACCGACTGCATCTTCATCATCCTTAACAATGCCAATAGCTTGCTAATGAACTTGATCAATGCTCATTGCTGGGAATGCCCGGTTAGAATTGAGCACAACGCATTTTCCACTCTGAAATACAAGTGTCAGCCACGGTGGTTTCTTAGCATGGGGCACAATGTCTCTGAAATGAATGGAAGGCCACCGTGCATAGTTAATGATGTTGTTAGCAAAGACGAAAGGTATTATCTCAGCCAGCACTTGCCAGAATAGGGTAAAGTTGGCTTCCCTGAATACCCGGATCAGTTACAGGATCATCAGTTCCATTGACAGCACCGATTCAAGAATTGAATCTGTGGGATTTGCAGTTTGCGTTTCTCATACCAATCTGCTAAGCTCCGTGCAATCAGCACGATATGTTCGTTGTCTTCAATAGAATGTAGAGACTACTTACCGCAATTTGATGTATGTGACGTGTTCTGGTGACACTTAAAGCGGACAGAAATTATTCTGCAGTTGCAGAACAGGCTACTTCTGCCTCAACGAGAACTCCTGTCCATTCGTTGTCCTGGAGTAGTGTTCCAACATACCTCAATGCGGTCTTCTCAATGCGCGGCCTTCCAAACATGTTAACAAACTTGCCTTCAGAACAGCATTCTGGCCAGTGCCACTGAATCTGCTTCGCTAGTGCATCGATTGGCTGGTCAGCGCAGATGAGGGAATTTTCCCTGGGTTGAGAAGTGCAATCGTGCCTTTGAGCTTGCCCATTGCATGCTATTTTGTAGCAACAGAGTGCGGTTGAACTCGAAGAAGTGGTAACAGCGATGCAATGCTGACTTTAAATGATTGTCCTCGCTTCTTGGATGCATGGTACACTGACCAAGTGGCATTCACTTCACCATCTACTTCTTCAGTGACGCTAACATGCTCTAGCCATTTGTACTCAAGCAGTAGTTACAGTCTCGGCAAGGCAGCGACATGAACAGTCGGCCCTTGAATTCTGGGAAGAGTAGGATTCTTCTTTGTGAAGTATGCAGGGCGGATGTTGGTGATGGAGTCGGGAAGGTTTGGGACAGTCTTCACCCTGCTCTCTTCAAGGTGGGGTGGTTCACTCTTTTCACTCTTTTCACCTTCATTGTCCGAAGTTTCGCGCTGAGTCACTGAAAAACATGTGTCATGGAACGAAGTGGTTGCTGTCGTTACAGTCGGGTTGCAATATCACTGCAGCAACGACTACATCTTCACTTACGAGTACTTGAAACAGCACAACTCGGTACGGCATCGGCATCACCACAAAACAGCTCAGAATCGTGCCGCCGAAATAACACCATTCGGCGGCGATCACGATTACCTAACCCACTGACATAGGCCATTTATATGCCCAGATCAGTCAAAACGTGACAACACACATCATTAACATCGCATACGCTTCAGAACTGTACCAGGCACTACGCCGAAACCATCACGTCCACCACGCCGAAATATCTGGTGCCGAACCAGGATCGAGGCGACACATCAGCAAACAAGATAGTATCATATTCACACGCTATAAGGAACCACCCATTCCCTCTATAAGCGACACCACTAAACTTCACAACTTAACCAGCTATCTACACAACACGCGTAATACCAGATTATTGTATTAAGATAACGCCGATTCGCGCAGACTGTAGTCAGTAGTTAGTAGGATTTTTCTCCCGAAAGCGAGGCTCGATTACGAAAGGATCCAAGAACTACAGCGAGCTATGACGGTTTCCTCGGTCTAATGTAATTATGTCCCGCCATTAGCCTCGTTCTTAACAAAGTGAATGCAATCATTGCCCTATAAGATAATCAGTCTTAACGTTACACACCTTGCCGTTTTACTTTATACGCACCTCGGCGCCAGAATGAAACAGTAAAACTACAAACCTCGCATACGACATCCATGCATCAACACTTCAATAAGCACGTACACATATTAATTGATTGTTTCCCGTGGATCATCACAATCAAGGCGCCTCACATTATAATATTATCATTATGTCACTATGCCGCTCGAAATGGACCCTTCCACTGCTTCCAGAGATCCGTCCATACAATCCATGTTAATGCTAACAGATATATAAACACGAAAAATTCCAGTCGAAGTTTATTCATTCTAGCTGTACAGAATATGTCAATAGTCAAAGTAATCCATTTAATGGACGAAATCGACATGTCAATCAAGCATATGACGTCATAATCTGCTACGTTCCATATGGGCTGACTTCACAATCAAAATGCCTTATGGATGGCCTAACAATGCCAATTACTAACGCTGGATAGTGCGTCAGTTATACAAATTATATGTTTTTACTATGTAATCAACATTCTGTTGAATAATTTTAAACTAATTTGACAGGACGCTGTTGCTGCCATAGGCAGCAACAGCTCCCAGCCAAATTAGTTTTAAAATACTCAACAGGTTAGCTGCATAGTCGCCATGCAATTGAGATACTGGGAATTTAAAATTCAAAGTATATAAAACGATCCCAACATGTGCAAAGCATGAGCAGACCTAAGCTAGAGATGGGCGGGACATCGTCAAAAGTGGGTTCATTCATTGCAGTGAAAAGAAGGACCCATTACTCGTTAACCATCGCTCACTTTTATCCCGAGTTTTGGAATCAATTTATATACATGTACTTTGAATCCTGAATTCCCAGAATCCCAATTCCAAGGTAAGTATACAGGTAAGCTGTCGAGTGCGAAACTAATTTGATGAGGTACTGTTGCTGCTTATGTCCTGTGTCAGCAACATCGCTCATTCAAATAAGTTTATTGAATAGCAAAGACACACAATTCGTACGCATGATGTACCTTTCAATGTTCACGACGGAGCAGCTAGATACGTTATTATGTATTGTGACGGTAGCCTACATGTGACGTAATTGGTTATAACTTCATATACTTGAGGGACAGAGCGGATCTCTCAACTGCGCTTTAACATTTCTAAACGGGGTCGATATAACTAGCTTCGTTTAAGCAGTTTCTTGCGATGTCAAATACATCTGTTTATGAAACGTTAAACGCGAATCAGTATTTTCTTTTTTCTTCAAGGGCTTAGAAAACGTGTCATCATTATATCTGACATGCTGGTAGCCGTATCTCCCGATAAATCGTTTTTAGATTATCCGCGCTTGTTCCCTCGTGTGATTGCCGTGGTTATTGATTGATGGCGTTTTGAATTCCACACGCGAGTCGCGGGATGACGTAGTAATCACCAGTCGATTCCACGCTATGTCTGATGTTCCCAAAGTTACCAGTAATGACTTGTCTGAAGCAATGTTCCAGAGGCGACATAAGTATATATATAGAAAGTGATGGTGATGAGTTGGAATAGGACAAGACAAGGGCGAGACCGAGTGTACCCACTAGAGATATGATTAGATGCACTTAGAAATTATCTTCAACATTCCGCACTAATCCCTCTTGTGTCAACAGCGCGTCAAAGCGGTCAAAATACTACTTGCTATATCAATTAATTGATATTGCAGTCAAATCCGCTCCATCACTTTCAATCTTCAAGACAACACTTACAAAAACTGATCAAAATGTCCCAGAGCAGCTCGCAAAATACCGCACGTTTGGCAGAAGACGCGAAAATATAATAACTTGCAAAATCAGAAATAACTGTAGCCAACTCAATAATGATCTATACCGATACCACCTACTTGAACACCCCAATTGTCCACATTACCAAATCCCTGAAATGGTCTATCATTATTTTTCTGAATGTCCTAAATGGGCAAATGAAAGGCGCAATTTATTCGATTCCCTTCAACAAATTACACTCGATGGTAGATATGCAATAAATTAGCTACCAAATCAAATGAAAATTTGTTAACAAACGTACATAATTTTATCAGACAAACCAAGCGATTTTAAAACAAATTGGAAATTTAGTCCTTTTTTTATCACACTATTCTATTCACAAATTTGTCAGTTGTACACCAGGTGTAGGCACAAGTACGTATATGAGAGTGTACAGGTATGTTTGAGTGAGTGCATGCATGAGGGCAGGAATTGGTATTGAAAAGTGGGAAGGATATATCTTATCAATATTATTGTCAAGGATTCATCTAATGATAACACGTACAGTGTGAGGGGTTGGTACAGATGCCTCTGACAAAAATTGAATTGCTGCTGCTGTTGAAAATGTGTGCGTGCGTGCGTGCGTGCGTGCGTGCGTGCGTGCGTGCGTGCGTGCGTGCGTACGTGCGTGCGTGCGTGCGTGTGTGTGTGTGTTTGTGTGTGTGTGTGTGTCTGTGTGTGTGCGTGGGTGCATGCGTACGTGCGTGCGTGTGTGCATGCGTGTGTGTTGTGTGTTGTGTGTTGTGTGTTGTGTGTCTCTGTGTTCGTGATCTTGTTAAGCTAGTGAGATGATCTCGACGTCAATGTGACTCGCGTTAGGTCACTTACGGAAATTAGTAGCATGCTAGGTAACCTTGCCTCAATTTCCAGTAACAAATACCTTGACAGTAACAGTTTTATTTTATAATTAATGTAATAATAATAAATATCACTAGTGAAGCATGCTGCATCTCTCCCTCCCTCTCGCCCCCTCTGTCCCTTCCTCTCTCCTCTCTCGCTCCCTCTCTCAATCCCTATCACTCTCATTCTCTCCTCCCTCTCTCCCTCCCTCTCTCCCTCCCTCCTTCCCCGTCTCTCCACCCCTCCCTCGCTCCCTATCTCCCATTGTCCCTCCCTCTCTCCCTCCCTCCCTCTCTCCCTCCTCCCTCCCTATCTCCCTTCCTCCTTCCATCCTCCCTCCCTCCCTCTCACCCTCCCTCCCTCCCTCTTTCCCTCTCTCCATCCCGCCCTGTCTCCCCCTCCCTCCCCTTTCCCCTCTCTCCATCCATCTTTCCCTCCCTACCTCCCTCCCTCTCTCCCTCCCTCCTTCCCTCCATCCACCCTCTCTCCTTCCATCCGTCGCTCCCTCCCTCTCCCCTTCATCCTCCATCTTTCCATCCCCCTCCCTCTCCCTCCCCTCGCTCCTTCCCTCCCTCTCTCCCTCCCTCAATCAATCCCTTTCTCCCTTTCTCTCGGTTACCGAACCAGTCATTCCTATGATCAATTTTCAAGAATTGTCTCCTCTTGGGCTGCAAATTGATAATGACTATGTACAAATTTGAATTTCCTTTGGCATATAATCTTCAAACAGCCTTCAGTTACCGGATAACTGAATGACATTTTTTGTAAATTCCATTGGAAAGCTTTAAAACATTGTTTTCTCTTGGCCTGCAAATGGATTGCATTCAATTAGTAACACTTTCTTTTTTTTTTTTGCAAATCTAAATTGTTAATTAATCGGCCTATATAAGTGGTATGTTGAGCGCTTTGAAGCTCTGTTGATACAAGAGGGGTTAATTGTCATGTTAATTAATTGACTTCCAGGATTCACGCGGGTAATTAACGATGCACTTTTGGTAATGGTCTCGTGTCTTTTTTGCTCTCAACAGAATGCTCAACTAGACTGAGTAGATAAAAAATTAAATGATGTGTGGTGCAAACATGAGAAGTCATTAATTTGAATATTTTGACACTAATTTGGCTGCAAGATGTTATTGCATATGTTAACAAAACATTTGTGTCAACTTACTTTTAAAATATTCAATATCTTGATGATCCTGTTGCTTCTGCTTCTTCTGCTGCTGCTTCTGTTTCTGCTGCTGCTGCTGCTGCTGCCGCTGCTGCTGCTGCTGCTGCTGCTGTAGCTGGTGATGATGATGATGATGATGATGATGATGATGATGATGATGATGATGATAATGATGATGATGATGGTGATGAGGATGATGATGATCATTCTTTTTGTAAACACATCGTTTTTGTAACATTAGTACAATTGGATTCCCTCTTGTGTCAGCGTAAACCTTTAATTGCCAAGTTGGTAAAAAACGACGCCTGCAGTGAAAGACTGAATTTGGTTTTAAGCACTAAAAGGCCTGTTGCCAATCGACCTTCCCTTGCGCTTAGGATACGGAAGGTGACTTTCGGCGACAAGTCCACTCCTTTTATACTTCTGGACTGCATCACAGCGCGGCGAGGACAATGTAGATCTTCCTCGGGGAACACCTGTGTTATGCGACCATATCTATATAGGTAGGTTCCTTAATTTGGTTAAAATTCCCAAGACCGCTATTCAGCCATGTGAGGACTAAAAACAAGATAACTATAGGAGGCCTTGTGCGTAAATTCCATCACTAAGAGCACGGAAGGAATGATACCCGGCGAGTAGATTCCATGAGGATCTACTTATTCCCAAGTTGCAGGGCGTAATTAGTTTCTTCCGACTCAAGCGTTATAGACGTGTCTATTTTAATTTAGGACTAGGCATTCAGCGTGGTGAGGGAGGGCGAGAGTCGTCAAGTGGTTGGTGTAATCTCTTTATTTCACCAGTCGAGCTGTGCTGGGCGCTGTTATGTCTATGCCGTCACGGCTACGAGATGGGGAATACATCATTGGATGAAAGTCGGGTTTATTGGTATACGCTGAGTGCAAGCTGATAGTAAGGCATATGTGTGGTACAGTGACGACAGAGGGCCCTCCGGGCCCAGGGGTAATACGACGGCCATGGAGGTCGAGTTCTCTTGTTCCCGACAATGTATAACAGCTTCGGTAGAACTCAAAAAGCCAACGTCGAGAAGGGCATCATTCTGAATATAGGCAATCACCACTTTTTGGATGAACTGTAATTCATCTATTTGAATGACGATGTTTACAGTACTTGCAACTGGAACGTTAGCGTGGTGGAGGTCTGTATGTAAATCGTGGTGGGCCTGAGAGATGGCCGTCTATGACGTGTGATGCTGTCATAGAGTTGCGTGTTAAATACGGTAATGGAGGCGCCAGTATCGACGGTGGCACTGCGGACGCGGCGCCAAACAGACAATCACATGTGTAGATGATCTTATGAGAAGTGCGTCTCAATTGAAGGTGGCTGGTCGCTTCTGATGGGAATTTGATCATTTTCAATGTAATCTGTCTGGAATGAGATGGCTTCACTAAGTGGTAATGGTGGCTGAGTGTAGAATGGGCCGACTTGTATTCGGGGGGCGGCAGAAGAGGGTAGGGTCGGGGGAGGAGATGTGACTAGCGTGTTGCTGGTTGGCTGGATGCAGGCCTCTGGTGGTGGGGTGGGGGTGGGGGGGGGGGTGCACATTCTTGTTGCAGCCAGGGACATACACTATCCCTAGGTAACCTTCGTTAAAATATTACATGATGGGCCGGAGAGGAACAATAATAACACTGGCCATAGAATCCCCTAAGATGCTTAAGCTGTTGACTGGACTTTATTTTTGTTTTAATCCAGGCCAATTCGTCACCTGGGCTGAAGGGAGGACTATCGGTGCTATTTTCCTGTGTTGGTGGTGGTATGTCAGCTGTGGTACCACAGAAAATCAGGGGCTGCAGATGGTTCTGTGGCAATTTGACTGGGTGCGGTGTATATGTAAACGTAGGTTCAGCAGTGGCGGTCTGGGCTGACCACTGCTGAGATACATAAGGAAGAGGTTTTGAGGATGGCACCAGTTTTGGCGTATTTTGCCTGGACTTGTGTAGGTGGTGTCAGCACTTTACGAAGTTCAGAAGCCGAGAGTTTGCTGAGTGGTATGTGTGGTGTTTGCCTTTGGGTGTCTTTAGTGGATGTGGTGTTTGTGGTGATGGTGCTGATTATGCCCTGAGGTTTGATCAAGTTTGAGCCATGGAAAAAAGGAGAATACCGATTTGGCTCAGCAGCCCACACCTATTCTAGATTAACGGCTGTTGGTGAGGAGTAAGGGTAGGTGTAGTTCGGCCAGTTGCCGAAATGTTGGATGGACGCCGATCAGGGCAGTTTCCCATCCAATGGCCAGCGTGGCCACACCGAAAAGGATTGATCTACAGAGGTGATGGTGCGATTAGTGTTTTGTATCATGGTAGCACACACAAGATTGGTTAGTGATACCATGCGAACGACTAATTCGTCCAACCTTGTGTTCATATTGGATGTTTGCTGCTTAATATGGTCATTATTATGGACGGGGCCGCTATTGTTATTAGTTAAGGATGTGCCATTTCCGCGGCCTCGCCCACTTTCTTTAGATTGCTATCTAGTTTAGTTATTTGAGTGATTGACTCCGTTTTCCGTTTTCCGTTTGCTGTGTGTGATGTTTTTCTTTGGTGCTGTGTTATGTTTGCCATCTGTGGGAGTGCTGTTGCAGTCGTGTGTGACCATGTTTATAGGGTGAGTCTGAGTGTTATTTTTCCACTCCAAGCAATTTTCGATACGTACACCTATAGCTGTTAAGGGCTTTAAATCGCTGTACGCCTTTGAAAACAAGTTTTCTTTGAAGGCGATTTCAGTGCTTATTGCAAATCTTGGATTCCCTCGGCATTTTTTTGTGGTATGCCCTACTTACAAGCCTGCGGATTCGGCTTGCCAACTCGGGCTGTGTTGATCTCGCACTGATTGCACAGCGCCTTTTCGCAAAGAGCATTTATCTGCTCTTGAATAGGTAAAAGCCTTATCAGACACCATTGGTACTGGAGTCCACATGGGACCATAGCAAGATGTGGAAGCAGTCGGCTTCGGGACCATTCTGGAGAATACCTGTAGGTTATCCAATGAATAACCACGGAATCTCGTACCACGTCTGCCAATTGATGTGAAAACAACTGCAGCCTGCCTCCTAATTGGAGCGGCTAAAGAAGTTGACACGCTGTCCAATCGATATTTTCTAAGACAGGGCCGATGGACGTCAACGCTACATTACCCACTGTTCCCAGAAACACCTGAGAGGTTCGAAGCCTCTTGGCTGAGCCAGCAACTCCACCCGGCCACCACGCTGGCTGGGCCCGGAACAGCGGCCACCCCCTCCTCCATAGCCATCAACCTTGGCATCCTTGGATGCCGACGATTGAGCCTGCAATTCTGCTTTACCCCAGGCACCCTTCTTCCCCTGACCAGAGGAATTAGCCTGCTGACCCTAACGCAGATTGGGGTTGGAGGCAGGAGGAGCAGGCCTCACAAATATACTCTTAGACTGCTGTTTAACCTTGGGTTTAACAACATCCTTCTTCGGGTATACATGTTTTAGAGCCAAATCAACCTGACGCAACCTTTCACACCTGTCTCCGACGCATTCAAGAGTGCTCCACACATTACCTTCAAAGAGCTCGGGACCTCTAATCTTCACCCCAAGGAGTGAACGTTCCATGCCCAGATTTGGCTGCGCATAGTCAAGGACCAAACGACACCTCAAACGCATACAGCATGCAGTATCCCGAGCCAGACAGTCCTGGGCTACCCATTGACTGTCCATCAATGTCTTAATCACTGATGATGGCACAGTACTACCGTCCCTTCCTGCATCAAAACACTCTGCCGGAAAGCATTAGACTGCGAGAGTGAAGCTGTTGCTGCTCTCATCGCTTCCTCCACATCGAAGAACTCATCATACTATCGAAGGGGATGGACATAGGGTTGCGCGACCTTTGCTTTGAAACATCGTGATCGATTTTATAATAAAATCGCGATTTTCGATTAAATCGTATATCCAAATTCCGAAAAATATAAACTGGGGTAACGTGACAAGTCACCAAAACTTGGACTTGGAATTTCTAGAAAAAGTTGAAATAAATGACACAAAAAAGCAGGAAATTAGAACACAATTTCATGCGACAAATTCTTACCATCCTACGTCTATGCTTAATGTGTACCTTATATCCATCATCGCGGGAGTGAAATTATTAATTGGGACCGCCCAAATATTGCGCATAGTTTAATAAACATCGTTTATTTCATCGAAATTTGACATAAAATGTCGTCGAGTAAAAATATAAATTCCGCTTCCGCTTTTAGCCTCCCTTTGTAGGACGAGCTTAGGTCAGTACCCGAGTAGCGCGCATACACTAATATTAGTATCCGGGGAGATAGTGCACAATCTATATAGATAGGATGGTAGCTTTGAGTAGCTACGATAGCAACGGCGTAAACTCGTCCTATATTGCAGTTTATAGTTGCTTTTAGAATGTACGATTTACATTTAAGATTAATCAACAGAACGCACAGTTCAAAATACAACAATTTAGTTTAAATGTAATAATAATTTAGCAATTAATTTGATTGTATTTCGATTTATACATTAAATTCATTCTAAACCATGCGTTACATATTACGATCTTTTGCTGATCTTTCACTAATATGTGGTTACGGCCTGCCTCAGTAAGCAAAATTCTGGGAAATCTCTAGTATGGTTGCATTGTATATATCCTTCTATGGTATCGGGGCAATTTTGGTAGGTGTAAGCAAATCTGAATGAACATAGCTAAATCTAGAAAGTTTTTCAGGGGGCCGTAAACACTCGGTTACTGGATCTATGAACAGCATCAGTAGATCGCCTCCTTCTGGAACGCCAAAATGCATGTGCGATGAACCACATCGGTGAACAGCCGAAGCTATCAGTCGGGAAAATGCATGCCAATTTCAATGAATTTGGAGTCCGTGCATTGCATGTTGCGTAAACTGCACAGAAACCAACAGGCATCTCATATCTCGTGCAACTATTTCTTTATTTAATTGGATATGAGAACTTTAATGACGCTGTATTCTATTATAGCACTAAATAACATCGATCCTTTAACACCCATATCAGCCAAAAATGTCTTAGTCAGTGTTCTTGTAGCTCGCGGGGGTACGTGCTGGTCCGCTGTTAAATATCCTCCTATTGCACCACAAGTGCGCGATGACCAGGATGGCTGGTTAGCTGTGGATCTCTGGGTTGCAGATCCCATATGACATCTCTCCACAGTGTACAAAAAAATAGAGTTCTAGAGCCGGTGGAACACTGATGTTCCAGTGGGGCCGTGTGACCATTTTCGCTGAGATTGAACCACACGGTATCGTCCCAACTGTTTGTGTCACCAGTGTGTCTATCCATACTAATTTGGAGAATGGAACAATTACAATAATATACTATAGATATAAATAAGTACTATACAAACAAAGTGAATCGTTTGACAGTAAAATGAGCACAATAATACACAATATAGAGCTAGCTGGTGTCCTTTCTATGTGGTGTCGCCGGAGGCACCACACATATCGTTGAATCCGCAGATGTATTCCTGCAAGAGAAGCATCCGCACAAGTGATCACTGAGTAACTTAATATAAGTTAATATACCCCTAACATACACATAGAGAACAAAGTTGCTGCAAGAGGAAAGTGCCTAGTGCGGGCCTTCGTCACTGAATGTTTCATGATGGTGCGAGAGGAAGGTGCCTCGAGTGGGCCTCCATCAGAGGAATTCTCGCTGTTGTGAGACACAAGTGCCTCACGCGGGCCTCCCTCACAGGAAAATACCTTTAATGCTGAAGTGGAGGAAAAGAGTTGGCAAAAAGGGCCACTCTTTTGTTCAACAGAAAATGCTAAGTGCTGAAAAATCCTAGTGAATCCATAATTAACATGATGCGTACTGGTTTACGTGAAGGCGGACCGAGCGATTTCCAAAGAATTCCCACGTCACCATCTTATGTAGTTCCAAGATGCTGTATTGGTAGATGCTGCTTTATTTATGCGGGCCTCACGCTACAGTCTAACCTACCATTTAAGTGTTAGAAACGAAAACTAGCTTAGGCCGCAAGTGGCAGGGATTCCTACCTATCGTTAGATACAGCTGTCCAATGGGCGCAGATGCTTAGCTTCCCGTAGGTCACTTTGAAAGAGCATCTACCTCCATGGGCAGCATGCGTACATGTTACATTGCAACGCATCCGAATTTGATGAAAATCCGGCTACCTTGCTCCGCAACCACATAAAACATCACCTGGACAATAGCTACGTTTCACATAAGCAAGTTTGATCATTGACATATCGTTAAGGCGGGGATAGACAGCCGAATATCCATCATGAGCGTCCTTCCCATGAGGGCGTGGCTGATTCCAAGATCCTTCCCAGACACTCTGACGAGTTGGATGTAGATGCGTGTCTCGTCTGTCACCACTTCCTACGGATCTAACTTTTGACCTGTCGTTAGGATTAAGTTCCAATGTGCCCAGATATGTACTGTGGGCTGGTAAATAAACTATCAAACTCACATTTATAATTATATGTTTTCGCAGCGCTTTCCTTCATTGGCGGGGTTATCTAGCTCCGATAGTTTCCCAGGGTCGGATCAGATTAATGTGCTGATGGGACGTCCAAACAATTAAGATCCATGCAGCTGGTGGATTGTGGAGACAATAACTTGATATATACGAGGCCATATGGCCAATTTTACACAACCTTGCCGGAGTGCGGGGTTACATTATCGCAACAACCAGAAAAGAGGTGTACACTATATGTCTCATAACGAAGAGATTGTCCCTAACCACTTTAACCTATCCTATCGAGCTAAATAATAAGGTTTAGTCAGTAAAATGCCGGGCTCAAACAATTAGAGCACGGTCAGCGACCTTAGTGTAAAATTGATGATGGTGGGAATAAGTGAGGCAGATATAAATGTTGCTGTTTAGTATTTCCTAGCATACTGAGGTCTAAGTTTTCTATAATTAAACAAAACATATCAACGGAATGGCTACCTGCCATTTATAACTAACCAATGCATTGAACAATGACAATTTATATATGAATTAATTAGGTAGTACGTATCGGGTTGAAAGACCTAAACGGTGCGGTTTGTTAAAGCACCTACAGTAAATAAGGATAATATGAACAGTAATAAAGAAATTATAAATTGCGGTCCTAAAACCGGGAAGGCACCTACTAGTCATCAGTGCCAAATACGTAAAAAATAATTAGATATACAATAGTATAGTTACTTGACTACCTAATAGTCGTCGGTACGGAACAGGCTACTATGTTACTGAGATTGAGGCGCTAACATATTCATGGCACGAGTTGACACGTTCTCTGGAGCTTGAGAGATTTCCGCAGCCAATTTCCGCATCTGGTCTCCTCAGGTTGGCTCCGCAAGTTGACTCCTCCAGGCAGGGTAGATATGGTGTAAACTCAGGACAGTGAAACAGAGCAGTGAAGTGACATCTATTAGATAGTCTGTGTAACTTAATCATAATTTATGTGGGAGTGAGAAAATTCTCCATCCGGCGACGGAAGTAGTAAAGTTAAACGCTTCCCATTAACAGAGAGGGCGTATATAATGTTAAGCAGTTACATAACTTGGCACATGGTGCGGGATGCGTCGCATCGCTCTTGCGGCGCACCTAGCAAAGTCCACCAGACCGTGGTCCAAAAGTTAATTAAAACACACACACGACATGCTATACATCACGTAGGATTACATCCTGGGCCGCAAGGGCCCTTTCCGCAGGTGTTCCCTTTAGAAAAGTTCGAATGCAGGAACCATTACTTTAATTAATTATTTTGCTCCCGGATGGCCGTCCGAGAGCATCCAAAATTGCGTAACGCAAAAAGTCAGAGAACTGCTTTTACGTGCGGGTGAGCTGAAAGCCGCAAGGAACCACGGCGATGTGCTGTATCTTCCGTCGGTGTTCCGGTCCATGCGTCTAGTCCGCACCTCCAGTCAGTTCTCGGCAGGTCGGTCTCCACACCGACGATGCTCCTGATCCTCGATTTTTCAACCCTTTTATACTCCCTGTGACGTCAGAGCTGGGCGCCTCAACCAATTAGTGGCCGAGCGCCAGACAATCAGCGTGCTGATATGATAGTGACGTATCGACCACATCACTCTATATTTAGTTTAATATATACACGCGATTACGACGTTATAGCAATATTCTACGTATAATTTAGCGGGCGCTTCGACGACAACTCAGCCATTTCTGGGCCGAAATTAAAATGGTTTAATCGGTACCAAGAACAGCGAGAACGGATAAATTATAAACATTTACTCGGACCTACACGGTACACTATAGGCATGCACTCGCTTCTAATCCGAGACGTGTTGTCAGGGAAGCTCTGACGCGCGCGCATGCGCACCACGCGTTTTATCGGATTTACGACGAGAAACCTCTCTCATAGGGCTTATGTACGAGTACTCTCCTACCCAGGAGGCGTACTTGGAGCGAATCCAGAGTGGCCGTTCCGTATCCAGCTTTGTCGGGACGGTCAGTACCCGTCCGATCGGTCCGTGTTACATTCTTGAGAAATGCCCATTTGGAGACCAAGAGAAGACTTGAAAATTTACCACTGGAATGACTGGCTCGATAAGCGAGCCAGTCATTCCAGTGGTAAACTTTCCAAAATAATGTCTTGGTCTACAAATGGACATTTTCTAAAAGAATATTAAAATTTTCTTGAACAAGTTCGCGTGTTAAAGGGTTAATATCGCGCATTCAGTTACTTATTTTCTCTTTTATAAAGCTGTGTGTTTAGCGGTTGTTGCTGTTATAGACAACAACAGCTTTCAACATCAGCGTTTTAGAAAAAAGTGGAGACACGCTTATCAGTTTATTAAATATTTGCTTTCGACAATACGGAATTCGATCAAATCCACACCCGTTATTTTAGTGGACCTTTCCAGTTTATCCATCAATCATATGACGCCATAATCAGATATAGGACGTGTATGATGATGTCATAATCAATAACGTAACGAATGACGTAGATAAGTTCCTCACGAACGCTTAATTGATGACGGACTAAGTGTTGTTGTACGAATTGTATTTTTACTGTTTAATAAACACGGTGGTGAATATTTTGAAAATAATTTGACTGGGCGCTGTTGCTGCAATAGTCAAAATAGTTTCAAAATATTCAACAGCTTACCTGTATAGTTTTCTGGAAATTGATAGCCAGTCAGTTCAGGGATAGATTGATCCTACCACAGAGAAGTGTGGGGAGCTTAGCTAAAGATGGACGGGGACTGACTAAAACTGGATTGCTCCATTCAGATCAGAATCAGTCTAGAAATCCTCCTTTAGTCTACTGTAGCAAAAATCCTTGCGATACAAACTGAGCCAAATCAGATCAAAAGATCTGAAGCAGCCGTGTACAGACACACATAATCATTGCCCCTCGTGAAGAATAAGGGCGCGGCCATAGTTTTCTACGTAATGATGCTGGTGGCGGTGGTGGCGGTTATGGGCACGGTAAGATAAGATAAGATAAGAATCTTTATTTATCGAGGGTAAATCTTCAGAGCAATGCCCTGATCTCCCAGAGGCCCTCGCCAAATAACTATATGAACTAATTAGAATTATATTTACAAAATTTACAAATCATGCACAAAATATATACAAAACTATACATAATTGTTGCAATGAAAACCTATTTTCAACCATTTCAATATCAAATATCAAATGGCGGAAAGACGACAATAATAAGTATGTATTTGTAATTCTATGCTAATGTAATAAACATGCTGTTGAGTATTTTGAAACTAATTTGACTGGGTGTCGTTTCTGCCTTAGGCAGATACAGCACTCAGACAAACTAGCTTCAAAATATCCAATAGTTTATTTAGTTTTCTATAAAATGATATCCAAAATCTGCAGAGATCGACCGATTCCAACACGAATGATGAGTAGGTGGAGCTTCGATAGAGATGGGCGGGGCATAGATAAACCCGGAGAAGTCCGTTAGTTTCGGGAGATTAATGAACACTGGGGCCCAGAAAGTTATTAGCCCTGGGCCCCGAGCAGGTTAAATTCGGCTCTTATGGTTAGATACTATTATATTTTGCAATCGATAAATTATTATTATTATTATTATTATTATTATTATTATTATTATTATTATTATTATTAATTATTATTATTATTATTATTATTATTATTATTATTATTATTATTAATGCAGGTACGTTGAAACAAAGCATAAAATCATTGAAAGTGTGTATGTATGTGCATGTTGTGTTTAAAAGATGATAGCGTTTCTGAATTTATAACACACGTAGGAAGGGAATTCCAATTTTGACTAGCTGTGTATGTGAAACTGTATTTTCCATAGTTGGTTCGTATTTTCGGAGGCTTCAAATGGCTATTAGTTTTAGATCGTAGATGTAATGTGTGTGCTGTCTCTATGGGTGTAAGCATGTCGCTGATGTACTTAGGTGTATGGTTGTTTAGTGCTTTGTATGTCATAATGTTTGATTTAATAGTTATACGTTGAGATAGTGGCGTCAATTTTAATTCATCATATAATTGCCGCGATGGTGTTCTATGTGGGACGTCTAAGATGATTCTCGCTGCACGTTTTTGAAGTTTTTCTAGTTTGCTCAACAATGTTGGCATACCTGCGTAATATACGAGAGAACAGTAATCAATGTGCGAAAGTATGTATGATTTGTAAAATAAGGTTCGTTGCTCAACATTCATGTACCGTTATTTTTCTTTAACATAAAAATTAGGGAAGATATTTTGCTACAGATTTTGTTGATGTGTTGTTGCCAGGAGAGATTGTTGTTAATATTTAAGCCTAAGAGTTTTGCATTTTCTACACTTTCTATTTCTCCATCGACGATAGATATTTTAATTTCCGGATTTATCTGTTTTAGTTTGAATTTAGTGCCTATCATTAGTAATTTGGTCTTGTCGGTATTTATAACCATTTTATTGTTTTGACACCAATCATGGACGGATGCCATATCAGCTGTTAATTTTTCAGTTATATTTGCTACATTATCGAAATGGCAATGCATGGTTGTATCGTCACAATACATATCGACATTACAGGTAAGATTCATATGGAGGTCATTCACGTAGATAATAAATAGCAAAGGTCCTAACACCGAGCCTTGCGGTACGCCTACCGTGACTGGTAACATGCCAGATGTTTTGTCCGAGATTGAAACATACTGCTGTCTGTTTTCTAAATACGATCTAAACCATTTTTGCGCAAATGCATGAAACTTATAAATGCCTAGTTTTCGTAGCAGTATGTCGTGGTTTACAAGGTCAAACGCTTTTCGGAAGTCTATCATAATAGCTCCAACGAATTCTCCATTATCGACTGCAAATCGCCACGTGTCTATTAATTTTAGCAACGCCGTTTCGCAGGAGTGTTTGGGTCTAAAGCCGGACTGAGATTCGCATAATAGATCATATGTAGTCAAAAATTTATATAGATAATTGTGTACATGTCTTTCCAGAATTATCGATAAAATTGGCAGAATAGAAATGGGCCTATAATTACTAATTTCGCTTTTATTATCGGACTTGTGTAAGGGTTTAACTTTTGCGCATTTCCACATGGTAGGAAATACTCCTGTATTAATACTCTTATTAATAATGGCGGTGATTGATGGTGCGATAACTGGAGCGGCCAGCTTTAGGAAATGCGCGTTCAAAGTATCATACCCTGCGGATTTATTAGTTTTTAAACGGGAAATTTCACGGTAAACATAATCTACTGTTATTCCAGTTATTTTAAACTGGACATCGTTTGGAACTCTACTGTTAACATGCATTACAAGATCCTGTGAAATCGCGTGGTTTTTATTTTGTATGGCATTCGCAAGGTCGGATGCAACAGTAGTAAAGTATTTATTGAACATCTCACAATGTTGTCCGGTATCTCTAACCTCGTTTCCCTGGTTATCTAATAATATTAATGGCATTTTGTTTGTTTTGGGGCTGATGCTTTTTAAGATCTTCCATATATTTGAAGGATTATGCTTATTTTCTGTCAGCTGTATACCGAAATAGTGCCGCTTCGCGTTTTCTATCAATGACATTACCTTATTCTTCAATTCCCGGTATTTGACAATATTTTTAAACTTTTTGTGATAATCTCGGTCTTTCATCGTTTTCAAGATGTCTTGGTTCATCCATCCAGGTTGGGAGTACTTTTTAACTCGTCGCTCGACAATCGGGGCGTGGTTATTTAAAATATTAAGGAATGTTTCATGCCAAACGCTTAGTGCTTCGTTTGGATCGTTGACGAAATTAATTATATCCCAATCATATTCTAATAAATTTTGAATAAACTTGTTGCTGTTAAATTTTTTCTTACATCTGTATTTTATTGAATGATGACTATTAGTTTTATTAGTGACACTATGCCGCACTGCAAATACGGGAAAATGGTCGCTTAGCGCAAGCTCGCCTACACTCGCAGAAGTAAGCTTGCTTTTTTCAGTGCAATATACATGATCGATTATTTTAGCAGTCGTTTCTGTTATTCTGGTCGGTTTATCTATTAACTGCACTAAGTGAAATGCATCCATTAATGATTGCCATTTTGCTATTATGGGAACATTAAAATCTATATTAAAATCGCCTATCAGTACAATATCAGTATTATATAAATATGCGGCCTCGAGTAAAGATTCGAATTCGTCAATCCAGCTAGACGGTGAATCCGGCGGTCTATAAACACAGCCTAATAAAAATGGTTTTGTTTTGTACGGCTTAACTTCAATCCATAGTGCCTCCAAAGTCTCAGATTCTAGCTCCGCCCTCCTAAAATATGATTGGCTCTCCTCAACGTAAACTACAATGCCGCCTCCCGAGCGATTTGACCTATCTTTTCTCTCGATATTATAGCTATTAATTTCGATTAGGTTATTAGTCGAGATACTGCTAAGAAAAGTTTCTGTTGTACCAAGAATTTCAATTTGTTTTATGCTTGTTTCCATCATTATTTTCAATTGGCTTATTTTGGGCAACAAGTGCTGTACGTTTAAGTGGCCTATGCGTATGCCTTTCGCATTTGAATTGAACAATGGGGAGTCATATTGTTTTGTTAATTTGATAAAAGCATTGTTACATTTCCATTGATCAAGAGGTGACCTAACACTTGCATGTGTTTGTTGGTCGGTTATCTTTCCAACGACACAGTATGAAATAATATTGATGAAATTTAGAAAACTTACTTTGGACATGTTCATGTAGTAGAACATATTTACGAATTTTAGATAATTATTATCCGTAATCCTCATATTACAATTCTCTCCACTCATGGTATTATTTGCAAAGGAGAGATTATTATTATTATTATTATTATTATTATTATTATTATTATTATTATTATTATTATCATAACATAGATTAGCACTAGTAGCGGTATGTGGAAATGTGGTAATATGAGCACTATAATGAACGCGTGGAGATGCGACAACTGGGTTGGCGGGTAGACAAGCATTATCAGGGGTGCATGGGTTGGCGGGTATACACGCATTTTCAGGGGTGCATGGGTTGGCGGGTATACAAGCGCTACCAGGGGCGCATGACTTGGCGGTTATACAAGCGCTATCAGGGGCGCATGGAACATCATTTGGAATGGCAATAGGTATATGACTTGTATCATCATCAAGACAGCACTTTGTAGTAGGTGTCATAGAATTAACATTAGCGATAACAGTTACTGTATTAGTGACAGTACAAGTAGCACTAGCAGTTCCTAATACAACAGAAGGAGACTTTGAACTGATAGGTGGATGGTCATAATTTGATGATATACGGCTATTATTCTCATCATCGAAATATCTTAATAAATCATATCTGTTACTGGTTACAACATTATACATATATTCCGTGGAATAAATACACGTACAATTATTAATATTATTATTATTATTATTATTATTATTATTATTATTATTATACTTTGTTTGAGAAATATTTTTGTTAATTTTACACAGTTTGTTTACAATAGGCGCTCCTTCTTGGCCGGCCAATTAATGTCCAAGGCACCGATTTGATTTATGACCGTAGCCGTAACAGGAATAGCATTGAACCAGTTGACCATGACGACACATGGATGATTTGTGATTGGGCTCACCACAAAACTTACACACCGCGTTTCGAAGAATGGTCACGTAATCATTTATGCAACGTACCAGTAGAGAAGATCCGGTTTTGTTTATATGCACTTTATCTGCATAAAACAGGGAATTGTTTATCATACCCGCTCGTGAATAAAATAAGTCCGCCGACTCAATAAGAGTGAAGTCCAAGAACTGCTCCCGCACCTCTAAATGGCGATTGTATCTAGTGATGAAGTCATTACGCTTTCGATCGTCACCCCGTGGACACAGCTGACAGATGTACAACTGACATTGCGGTGCCAGCGTGTGTAGGTCACTTAGTAATTTGTCAAAGTCATGCAACACCTCACCGATCGGACTATTCGAATTGTTCGTACCTGCCATGATGATGATATTTCTATAATTCTGTAGGTCTATGGAGTATAGAACCTCTAGAATGTCCATAATCTTAGCTCCTCTGCAACACATAACCTGTACAGAGGGATCTAAGCCGCTTTCATTTACGCCCTTGACGATTGATGACCCTATTAACAGTGTTTGTTTAGCGGGATTTGAAGCATAGCCATCAAACTGTTTGGTCGCCGATTTCGTGACATTTGTTATAACGCCGATGGTTTGAGGGGGATGGCTCTTGTCACTTTCTGATAGTTTCACAGGACGATCCGGTTGATTGTTCGTCACTGTACCTGCTGGTTCGTCAGTAGACACCACTGTTATCGCCTCCGTCCGCGCTATAGCCACGGTTGACGTCCCGCTCACTGTCTTCTTGACCGATTTGCACTCGGATTTAGTGCTCCCGGTATTTATGTTTAAGGGACTGCACTGGGTCGCTACTTGTTCAGGTACATTCACACTTTTGTCCACCGTAGGTTTACTTATGATATTTAAATGACGGTCGTCATAACCATGTTGGACAAATCGAGGGCTTGGAGAAATTAGAAATTTTGCTCTAATAGCAAAAGTGCTATTTCACTAAAAGCAATTTGATAAAACCTAGTGATAGCGGAATAGCAATTTCAATTCAATTATCGCAAACGCTTGGTCGCGATTTATTTCGCATTCGTTATCTCAGTTTTCGTGAATGCTTCATATTTATCAGTGTAGCCATTCATCATTGCCGAGGCGCCAATAAATAGGAAAATCGATTGTAGTTCGTTCTAACTTAGGGTTAATCTGATTAGCTGTTATTGCCCTCGTATTGCTTCAAGCTGTTAGCGGATTCAATCACGAACAAGCCATTTATATGTTACGCTCTCTATCTCTGCCATAGTTATTGTTTAATCTATTCAAATATATGTCCGGCGATATCACTCAGTTAGGAGCGACGGCGATGACGGAGGCGTTGTCGCTGGCGCTGACGGAGGCAGCTGCTGCTAA
This sequence comes from Chaetoderma sp. LZ-2023a, assembly GCA_034401795.1. Lineage (NCBI taxonomy): Eukaryota > Metazoa > Mollusca > Caudofoveata > Chaetodermatida > Chaetodermatidae > Chaetoderma > Chaetoderma sp. LZ-2023a. Next base: position 91,615 of record JAVVLW010002934.1, read on the forward strand.
GGCGGCGGGAGCCGCAGTAGTAGTAGTAGTCATACCTATAGTATTATAACATCAGTTTTATTTCATCTGTATTCAAATAAGACAGATAACTCTGAACATAATTCCATCAAGGCACAAGTACTACAGAGTTCATTCCCTTAAAGCGGAGGAACCTAATTGCGCTACTGAATGTTCATTGTAGCCAGATTGAGCTCCGCGATAGCGACGGAAATATCTAGTGTGTTTTTGTCTCGCCTGCGAAATAGGATCGAGAAATAGGTATCACTTTTACGGCGGCGGCGGCGGTGGCGGCGGCGTAAACTTTTAAGTTAGGTTTATATTTCAGCAATGCCTGATCCAATTGGAACCAAACTTGGGTGGATGGTAATATACATAAAAAGGAAGCAGCCCGCCAATAAAAAGGCCATGAGGTCAAGGTTACAGGGGTCACAAGTTACAGTATAACCTTTGTTAATATTTTACGTTACGTTTAAACAAAACTTATTGCCTTATATCTCAGCAATGCCTGATCCAATTGGACCCAAACTTGGGTACATGGTGATATACATCAAAAGGAAGTAGCATGCTGATGCAGACATCATGCGGTCGAGGTTATGGGGGTCAAGTATAATCTTTGTTAATATTTTACGTTCAGTTTTTGCATTAAACAAAAGTTATTGCCCTACATCTCAGCAATGCCTGATCCAATTGGAACCAAAATTGGGTACATGGTGATATACAGTGAATGGAAGCAGCCCACCGATAAAGCGGTCATGACGTCGAGGTTATGGGGTAAAAGGTCACAGTATAATCTTTGTTAATATTTTACGTTAAGTTTTTGTGCTAAGCAAAAGTTATTGTCTTATATGTCAGCAATGCCTGATCCAATTGGAACCAAACTTGGATACATGGAGATATACATCGACAGGAAGCAGCACGCTGATGCAAGCATCATGCGTTCAAGGTTATAGTGTCAAAGGTCACGGTATAACCTTTGTTAATATTTTCTGTTAAGTTTTTGCGTTAAACAAAAGTTATTGCCTTATATCTCAACAACGCCTTATCCAATTGGAACCAAGCTTGGATACATGGAGATAAACCTCGAAAGGAAGCAGAACGCTGATGCAGGCACCATGCGTTCAAGGTCATGTGGTCAAAGGTCACGGTATAATCGTTGTTAACATTTTATGTTAAGTTTTTGCGCTAAACAAAAGTTATTGCCTTATATCTCAGCAATGCCTGATCCAATTGGAACCAAACTTGGGTACATGGAGATATACATCGAAAGGAAGCAGCACGCTGATGCAGGCATCACGTGACCTTGATACAGAACTCTGTTATTTCAACATTAAATTTATGTGTTTGACAAAACCTCCCAGCTTATATTTCATGATTGATTAAGCCTATTGCAACTAAACTTGGCTATGAGGTTGCTTATGCTGTTAGAAAGCATCATGATGATAGTGAGGTCACATGGCCAAGGTCGCTGTGATCGTGATACAAAACGCTGCTTTTTATTGTTAAGTTTTTGCGTTTAGCAAATCCTCTTGGCTTATCTTTCTGGATTGGTTAACCTAATTGGCACTAAACATGGATAACTTGTTACCTATAATGTTAGGAAGCAGCATGCTGACACTGAAGTCACAACGTCGATGGTCAAGGTCATTCTGACTTCTACAAAACTGTTACTTTTCAATGTTAAGTTTTTAGGCTTAGCAAATCTTATCATATTATATTTCGGGGTTGCTTAACCCAAATGGAACACAACTTGGGTACATGGTTGCTTATGTCAGGTGGATACAGGATGGTGACATGGAGATCACCAGGACACAGGTCAAGGCCATTCTAATATTGCTATTTGAACTCCTTAAGTTTTTCCATTCAGCAAATCATTTATATTTCAGGATTGGTTAATCTTAATGGAACTAAACTTGAATATATGGTCGCCTATAATGCTAGGAAGCGGCTTGATAACACAGAGGTCACAAGGTCAAAGGCCAATGCCCCTGTGACAAACAGGAGACATGCGAGACATTTAATTCCGCGAAATTCTTGTTATGTTTGTGGTCGGTCGGTCAATCGATACAAGAATCTCACCTTGCGTCTTGGTATCTCTGTACACATTCGTAGGAGAAACCTCTGAGAAATCAGCGCCGGTACTAGTGTTATGACAATACGATTCATTTATTTAGATTCGATAGGGAGCTATTGCTATGTATTTATTACGATTTGATGCAATATATTTACATTTATGACGAGTTGATGTGATACAATTTCATTGGGTGGGTGGGTGGTGGTGGGGTGCGCGCGGGTGCGTGCATGTGTGTGCGTGAGGAGGGAGGGGGGGGGGGGTGGAGGGACCGGGAAGAATCCCCCTACTGTTCTCCAAACCCTGAAAAACATGTTATGACTTAAATCCATGTGAATTTCCTGTATCATTTCAATTGAATATTGGGTATAAAAACGTGGTCTATGCATACATATAACCTATAGACAGCATAGGCCTATAACCTACTCAAGTAGATAAATTCCATATCTTTTTTGCGCTTTTCCACCCGGCCACCCACCCCTATTTTACAATCCTGGGGACACCCCTGGGTGTAGGCTATAACTCTCTCACATGGTTTATGAAAAAGACGAATCGGGAAAGCGGTAAGCATCAGTAGCTCTCAGTCAAATTGGTATCAAATGCCCAGCTGAATATGTCTTTAGTTGTCAACAGTATTACTGTGCTTGATCCCATTGATTCAGGTATAAAATGTTGTAGAGTAGAGCTGATGACTGTTCCTTCCCACGAGGCTATATTATTCAGAGTTCGAGTACCGAGCCTATCAACGAATGGACTGATCCGATCTGTCACATACGTATGTGACATCATATGTGAAATCATATGTGACATCGTAATCAATTACGTCATATACAGTCGGACGTCACAATCTATGATTACTGTATTCTGCGGATGTAGTAGAAGAAAGATCATACAGCTGCAATCAGTCCTTCTTTGCTTTTGCCCACTGTGTCTTGTCCTCAGCCAAAATCCTTAGCTTCCTCAGGTCCATTCTTGGCCTGAGTGTACCTAATCCTGCTTTCTTGAAGTCACCTCGTAGCATGCTTAGCAGATTTATGCAATGATGTCCTCTCCTGGCTCTGTATTTGCTGTCTCCGAGTAGGGCGAATTCCTAGGCTCTCTGTGCTGGTGTGTCTTCCTGCATCCTTAGCACATAGCCAAACATGGACCATCTTTGCTGGACCACTTTTACAGACAGCGGCGGCGTATTACACATCTTGTGTAGTGCATCGTTGGAAATTATGCTCTCTGGCCATCGGTGTCCAGTGATGGTGCGTAGGTGTTTGTGGTGGCAGGCGTCAAGTTTGTCTAGAGCTGCCTTTGGAGTTGTCGAGCTGTTACAGTTATACATCATCAAGGATACACATGCTTTGTCGATAGGTATATGTGGGTGAACTCTGTTTTTGATTCATTCATAAAGAGATTCTCAATTTTTAGTTTGCTTGCAGCTATTGGGAGAAGTTCGTCAAGGGGTTTCTTTTCCACATCTATAAAGTCCACATCGTCGGCATATTCCATCTTTAGCGGCATGCCCAGTATTGACACCGATGTGGGGGGGGGTGTCTTGTGGAATTTTCCCGCACGGACTTCAATGCAGCAGCTAGGTAACAGGTGAAGAGCACAGTGGATAGACCATCTCCCTGTGGGGAGCTGATTGATGTCTCAAACTATACAGACCTCACTGACTTGACTCGTACACTCAGCTTGGTGTCGGCAAATAGTAGTCTCACACACACACACACACACACACACACACACACACACACACACACACACACACACACACGCACACACACGTACTCACGCATGCACACGCCCATGCATGCTCTCTCGCACGCACGCGCGAGCACATGCAGGCGTACACGAGGGTGGGGTGTGTTCGGGAGGGCGGGGGGGGGGGGGTGGGGGTGCGGCGCAGAGACTAATGTAAACATTGTTATGTAACAATATGTGTAACTAACAGCCCAAATTTGGTTGAATTCCGCCAACTTGGACCGGCTAGCTCCCTACGGTACCCACCTTGCCCCTACCCCAGGCTTGGGGTGGAGGCTAATGAAAATGTCGTCTTGCAGTCCGTAATCAAATGAGTAACTCGCATACAAAATTTGAATGAATTTTGCAAAGCGCTTTCGGAGGAGATAGCCAGATGGACAGACAGACGGACATACAGATGGAGGCGATTGCACTATCCCGTCCATTTTTTCAAAAGGGGGGGGGATAACAAGGTTGCAATATCTAATGGCAACTGCTATTATGCAACTTGAGATATAAATGGCGAAGTTGAGCTAAACACAAAATGTTAATGTTGAAAAATATAATGTTTTTACCAAGATCACAATGCCATGGACCTTTTGCCCTCTCATTGAAAGGAAGCGTGCGTAAAATTTGGGCTAAACGCAACATGTTAATGCTGAAAAACACCTTTTCCAATGTCCTAATAGCATTGTGTGTGTTGTAATATTTAAGGCGTTTATATGCTAGTTCCCAATGCTAGGGTCTAGACTCATGCCCGGCCTTTATGGTTTGTGCATTAGCTTGTGTCTCTCTGCGTGTACGCATTGGTCTTTGACCATTATTTTATGCCAACGTCGTCGGGTCTTGCCCTTTTCTCATAAGGAAGTATGTACCCAAGTTTGGTCAATATTCTCAAATAATATATAATTATGATATGACCTGCTAAGTTCAGCTAAGCGCAAAATGTTAAGGTTGAAAAAACTAAGTTTTCATAAATTACAATGACATTCACCTTTAACCTTTAGAATACTTTAAGCCACACAACATCGACGTGGACAAGTACATAATAGATAAATGCGCATATCTCACAAAGTACGCGAAGCTACTACTACTACTACTACTACTACTACTACTACTACTACTACTGCTGCTGCTGCTGCTGCTGCTGCTGCTGCTGCTGCTGCTGCTGCTGCTGCTGCTGCTGCTGCTGCTGCTTTTGTCCTTACTACTACTATGATGCAATGTACAGTTCAATACATGTGGTTACTCCCCATTATTACATAATACTAGCTGTACATAGCCCACCATAATTTCTATAAATAGGTTAAACATGCATCAGCTTCATTGCCATACTAATAGTATTATACTCTGTTATTCCCATATGCTATTGTAATAGCCTGGGGGGAAATTAGCGAACCTGAACATGACGCCCACGTGTCAGCCATGTTATTATACGTAAGTATGTGTCCAAATGTGTGTCCATTATGATTAACCAAACATGAGATATGATCTGACAAGTTTACTTCTAAAAAGGGAATTCTATGGGGTTAACCTCGTTAGTTGAATTCCCAGAACAAGTTTTCAAAGCTGATGTCTTAAATATAAAACCCTTTCAACCATAGAGACCAGGAAGTAATGACAAATTCTATCAGGAATATTCTGCTGAATATTTTGAAAGTAATCTGTCATGATTGGCTGATTCCACCCAAAATAGTTTCTAAATATGCACCAGCTATCCTATACCATTGTCTTGAAATTCACCTTTCCAAAGTACCCACCCATCATATGACGTCATAATGAACTGCAAGGTGTGTGGAATGACATCATAATGAATGACGTCATGAATGATGTCGATAAGTACGTCACGAACGCATATTTGAAGACGGTCTATGCGTTGCTGTACAAATTGTTTGCTTTTACTATTACTAAATATTCTGTTGAATATTTTGAAACTAATTTGACTAGGTGCTGTTGCTGCCATAGGCAGCAACAGCACCCAGTCACATTAGTTACAAAATATTCAACAGCTTCCCTGTATAGTTTTCAGGAAATTGATAGCTAGGGCATTCGGGGATCGATCAATCCCAACACGGCGAGGTGTGGGTGGAGCTTAGCTAGTGATAGGCGGGCCATAGCTAAAAATGGAAAGGCCCATTGAGATTCCGGAATTTCAAAGATTAAATAGTTAATCAGTGGAGGCTAAATTAATTTATCTAAATATATGATCAGAGACTTTTACCGGTGGCTATTAGATAAAGTGTTGATGAAATCCCATTCATCTCTTTTCCCATTCATCTCTTCAATTTCTTTGGTAACGTCAGTCACCTGTAAATCCATTTGTATCTCGAGAGATTTCCGATACGAGATCGAGAAAAGTATCTCGTATTTATTGAGGAGCCATTGGCGTAGTGATTTCCACCAGAATATGGTGGTAGAGAGAATTGCAACTTAAAAGGACACGAGCGCTACTCTCTTCATACCAGGCAATGTTATTTCTTGTAAAAGGAGATGGTATACAGTCTAATAGTAGTCTGTGTGACAAGTAGTTAACAAGAAATAGTCCCTCTGAATTCGTCGTAAAATTCAAATCTGTCGCACACAAAATGATGTCAAGAATTTGCTGACGTTGCGTAGGTGCTGATATCACACGAACTACTGGATGGATATAGTCGATTTTAATGTTTATATCAAGCTAATGATAAAGAGGGTAAGATGATCCCAAAATCTACACGATGCACAATGTTGCTTTTACAGTCCGCTACGACTGAGAGCTGTTGACAGCAACGAATTCCAGTCAGATTAGTTTCAAAATATTCAACATCTTGCATGTATGGTTGTCAGTTGGCGGTATGTTGTGTTGGTTTGTCCATTTTGTGCACTTTAACAAATCAATCTCAGTTGCAGCCTTTCCCATACGTGATTGTGCCATGTGTATTTAATGATAAGTTAGCCCTTTCAATCCCACAGTCTATACAACACATTCTTTACACTAATAACAACCTACATGTCACGTAGTTGATTATGACGTCACATACTTGAGCGACAGATCGGATCTATTCATTGAGTCAAATAGATCAAAGCATACGGAATTCAGTCAACATTACTACCAAATTCAGGCAAGTCTGGAAGCAAACTAAGTATGCTGTTTATCAATCAGAATCTATGCAGTGGCTTCTCCGAACTTCTGACTCAATTTCTTCATAGGCATGAAGACATGTACAGATAGGCACCCCTCAAAATGCTGGTGCATTTTTATACAGGCATGGAGCCTTGCAGATAGATGTTAGCAATACATTTTCTAGACTATGATGAAGGTTGTTTATTAAGTTAGATTGCATATGGGGGTTAAAATGAATATACATTTTTTTGCTCTTTCCTCTTAATGTTGAATGTGACACGTTAAAATGCACTTGCCCCTCAGAATGCTGGTCGACAATATGGCTAATAGTTTTTAGGAAACGTAACAAATCAACCAAGAATTGGGCATGCCTCAATACTTTGAAACGCTTTCAAGACAATACATATTTCTTTACAACAATCATCTCTGTTGTCTCATTCCATATCCCATTGGCAGCCACTTTAAGCAAAGGGAATAAAAGTGCAAATGAACCAACAAACAACAAATTAGTTAATTTTTTTACAGAAGTTACAGAATAACATCATAGTATTATTTTCAGATAAGTTCAAAATGAAGCCAACATTTAGCCTGCTAATTAATGCCGAGGCTAGGTTGTCATCGCTCAAGTACCAATTACAGAATGCTTTAGCAACATGTAAATGAAAAAGTACAGCAGATAAGTGACACAGTGCAATGTTGCATTGTGATCAATTGCAGAGGTTAATACTGCACTCTAAGCAATGAACTATCTACCTCTTGAGCATACAAACTGCCATTCTTTCTAGCAACCATCCAATAGCTATGTAAATTTACAAAATAAATTACCCCCGGGTTAACACTTAAAGTGTCCGCACATTACGCCGATGAGACGGCGACGCGACGGCGACACCAGGCGTCAGATATCTCTACCTATCGCTTACCAGTCACATCGTGTCACTATCACGTCGTTATCGAGCGCACACTTAACCGACAAGAAGAGACTAATTAGCGATTTAAAAGCGAATATTTCAATTTCAACACCGTCCCACGCATACTATCACGTGGATAGGTTAAAGTGTATTCATTACGAAACATTTAGATACTAATCGCGAAAAGGCCTACCAGCTATGGATAATAATCTTCCAAACGCATCTCTTACACCTTTAAAGACAAAATTTTATCAAAATATTTTCTTATCAAATGCCCATGCGAAGGCCGAGAGAACGCTATTTAAAAAAAACCATTTCACCACTGGAATGGCTGGCTTGGTTACCGACTAAATAAAAATTCATTTTGCCTACATTACCTAGCCAACAGACCGTGACAAAAGCGGTCCCAGCCATTGGTCAATACTATCATCGTGCATTAGCGATTCTGAAACTACAGTAATATTTGAAAGCTCATTCAATATTGAGCGACGACCACCGATCAGAGGCGACCAGTCGCTTCCTTGTCGCGTCGCCGTCGGTTTCTGCCGCGCATCGAAGCGATTTTCTAAATCGCGTCGTGTCGCCATCGCGTCGCCATCGCGTCGGCATAATTTGCGGTCACCTTTAGACACGAAATAGCGACGACGATGGAGATCATACCCAGCCTCGAGTCCGTATAGTTCTGTGAAATTGAATTTGTCGAAATTCAAACAAGTTCTTGGTGAATGGCTTTAAGTAGCCAAGAACAGTATTTGACGAAAGTGATTTAGCGAATCGTGAAACGCAACTTTGAAATGATAGAATAACCAGTATTCGTATTATGTAAAAATCAGTTACTTCTATAGACGCGAGTGACAGAAAAAGTTACTCCAAGTATTTGGTGGTAGTATAAACCACCCATAATTGCTAGGGAAATATATATAGTAAAGATATTAGTAAAATAAAGTTATTACTTCGATATCCTCGATGCAAGAGTTTGGGTTGTTGCTAAGTAATTCTGGAATCGACGGAAGACCACCGTCATGAACCACCGACTACTACACCAGTGAGATCGGGCCCAGATACGAACATAAATATCGTGACTTACATCTATACACGAGGCGAGCTCGTTTCGATCACTTTCCTCGTCGGTAAGTCCGGTTGTTGCAGCAACCACACATACAGGCCTTACCGCCGTGGGAAGCGAAGCATTAATAAGTAAGAAGAATAGGTATTGGAAAACTTCAGTGGCTCCGTCTGCCAGGATTTATATATTCCAGGAATGGACAAACTGTGAAAACTGTGAGTAAAAGTTGTATGGCCCAAGCACCGGGAGAGCGACCCGCCAACGTAGTATTAAGAGACCTCGCGGACCGGGTGAGGGTTTTTATATAGAGGGCCCAGTTAACGGAGACGACGAGGGTCATCCAACATAGAGAGTATAGCGACAGCACTATAGTCAAAATAACGACCGAAGTAGACTGTCCCGAGCAACCAAGACTACCAAAGGTTACTATTACATTAGAATATCGCTAGCGAAATGGCAAACCCACAAGAACCCCCTAGCATGACCCTGGCCGGCATCGACCGACGTGTCGAGCTACGTCCTGAGACCGTGGCGGCCATGCAGGCCATGGGCACGGCGATGGCCGGGGCGATCGTCGAAAGCAGCGACCGCCGAGAAAACGAGCGGGTGTACCGGAAGGAGATCCGGGACACGATCTACCGCATACAACCCTGTGACGGAGTAGTGCCGGAGGAGGTGAGAACCTTTCTCGACGAAACCCCGGCGAGCATGCGTCACTAATGAAGGACGGCTAGAGGGCGTACCAGCCTACGTCGTCACGCAAGCGGCACGAGGGCAATTGTCCAGAGCCATAGATGGGTTTATCGTGGGAACAGTTAGGAAGAATATCACCTACGAAGAATTCCACGAGTATATAACGATGAACTTCATCTCAGTGAACGAGGGAGAGCGAATAAAATATGATCTCGAAGGTGTACGACAAAGGCGGAACGAAACCATCATAATGTTTAACCGACGTTATCGGGAACTGAGCGCCCGGGCTTACCCTGTCAAGAACATCGATTGTCTGCAAGAAGGCCACCACCCTGGCCCGTGCTATTGAGATTGCGGAGGAGGAAGCCACCTGCGACGACCTGCTCCAGGCCATGAAAATCAACGAGCGACAGGAAGAGGGCATGGAGGTAAACGTAGTGGGTCCCGGGGAGGAAAAGGAGATCTGGAGCGTAGTTAGCACGCTAAAGAAACAGATTGCTCAACAGAGCAGAATGGTTGAGAAATTGTGTGGGCTGGTGAGCGACCTACAGCTAAAAGAGCGGCAGACGGCGACTAGGGCCGCCAAGCCCGAGAAGAGAACCCAACCGCTGGCAAAACCATGTACACAACCGTCGCCCCGACCAGTTAGGGCAGGAAAAGACTTACAAAACATTACCTGCTATAACTGTGGCCGGGTAGGCCACTACAAAGGCGACTGCCGTCAGGCGATGCAGCCGCGAGAGGAGGTCGCCCGGAAGCCCGCCCCGCATCTCACACAGCTGCTACGAGCACCGCCCGTGACATGCTTTAGTTGCGGGAGAGAAGGACACATGGCCCAGAATTGTTTCGGGGCATACCTGAGTCGGCAGACAACTCCTGCCGCAGTGGTGAAGTGTTTCAGGTGTGGCAAAGACGGCCACTACGTGAGGGACTGCCCATCAAGAGGCCCGCCGCAGGATGGTCCTGCATGGGGCCAGCGACAGAGTCCGCCCATACGAAGGGCCATCAAGCGACCACACTCCGAGGATATGGATATCGGCGTCGTCGATCGAAAGCAGCAGGAGAAAAGGATAACACCCCATGACTGTTCGCGTAACCTCCGAAAGGACATGAACAATCGGTTTCGTGATCGGGACGAATATGAAGACCGTGATGGATTCGTATTGACGGAGAAGGGACGGATGCGCAGGGCCGTTATTCATACGGTGTCGGACAGGACACATCCTCCTGGGGAAATAGCTACGCCGAAGTTGTTAGTGGCCGAAGGAGCCCGGGAAACGACGACGGAGGGAGCCGTTGGTGAAAGAACCGACCGAGTTGTTCTTAATCCGTCTGAAAATGAATGAAGACGGTCCAACGGATCAAGGTGAGCACCTTCATGCCTTCGTGGTTACTGGTGCTAGCACATCCTTGATTCGAAAGGATATATGGCGTAGCATGTTGAATGCTAGGCCATTGAAAAGAGCAAAGACGCTCTTAGCTGTAAATGGTCCCCCGATAGAGTTGTTGGGGGAAACTCAAGTAAGATTCAAGAACGCCCGACCCATCCCTAGTACGATCGTGGCCGGAATAAGGCATGAATGTTTACTTGGAGCGGATGCTTTGCACCTGGGAGATGCAAAGATTGACTATCAGGCCAAAATTGTAGTATGGTTTGACCAGATATATCCCTTTAGGTATTGCTATAGGGAGCAGACAAATTATGTTTATGCAAGTTGTACAGAAACGACCGGATATAAAGATATCGACAAAGTTATGATGGACTTTGCGGATATCTTTGATACGGCTCGTCCAAATACTTTAGGATTGGTTCCCAAAGTCAAGTGTACGGTACCAACAGGAGATGCGTTTCCTATAAGGCAGAAAGCCTACCGTCTACTGCTAGCCAAGCAATATATAGTCAAGAATCAGGTGGCTGAGATGCTGGCAGCGGGCGTCATAAGACCGTCATCGTCACCCTGGTCATCGCCCATTACGTTAGTGCCCAAGAAGGACGGGGATACGAGATTTTGTGTGGACTACAGGAAGTTGAATTCTGTATGTTGCAACGACAGTTATCCATTACCGAATATAACAGATATTTTTGACTCGATGCGCGGCGCAACGATATTTTTGACTATGGACTTGAAGCCTGGCATTGGCAGATACCAATGGACAGCCGAGACATAGAAAAAACAGCGTTCGTTTGCAGTGAAGGTGTGTTCGACTTTGTTCGGATGCCTTTTGGTTTTTGCAACTCAGGTGCCGTATTTCAGAGGGCAATGAACGATATTTTCCGAGAATTCGTGGGAAAATATTTGCATGTTTTTGTCGATGATGTAGTTGTATATTCGAGAAATCCGACTGAGCATGCATGACATTTGCGTAAGGTTATGTGTAGAATTCGAGAATACAATTTACAGGTTAAGAAAAAGAAATGCGAGTTTAACCGTGAGTCTGTGGACTTGTTGGGGTATCGTGCTTTGGTGCTAGGAGTGGCTCCTCAGATTCAGAAGGTCAAGGTCATAAGAGAGATGTCGCCGCCACGCGACGTGGGTGAGGTGAGAAGTTTCCTTGGAGCTACAGGTTTTTACCACTCTTGCGTGCAAGGCTATGCCGAAATTGCTAAGCCTTTGATAGAATTGACTAAGAAATATAAACGTTTTGAATGGGGTAAGGAGGAACAGCAAGCGTTTAAGAAATTACAAAACTTGCTGTGTAGTGAGACGGTTCTCACATACCCGAATTTAAATGCTCCGTATAGATTGTATACTGATGCGTCTAGCTATGTGATAGGTGCGATACTGGTACAGGTAGATAACAAGGGTATTGAGCGGGTGATTCAGTATGTTAGCTCTACTCTTAAAGACAGTCAGTTGAATTGGCCTGTGATAGAAAAGGAAGCTTATGCGGTAGTATATGCGCTAAAGAAGCTTAGGCCTTATCTATTTGGCGCGCAGTTCACCGTGTATACCGACCACAAACCCCTAAAGAGTTTGTTTGTGGGCGAAGTTAGAAACACGAAGGTGCAGCGCTGGGCAGTACTGATTGCCGAGTACGGATGTAAGATTGAATACATCCAAGGCTCGAAGAATATTCGAGCGGACATGTTGTCCAGGTTACCTCATCCGGTGGAAGTCGCGACATTAGATACGGGCGACTTTGTAATACCAGATGTCGACGAGGGAGTTTTACCTCACGTCCCTCTAGAAGCGTTTGACGTACCGTACGACGGATTGTGTGCCGAGCAGACCAAGGAATACCCGGAGTTGTTCAAGAACACACCGGCGGAGTATATGGTCAAGAATGGCATTTTGTATTCTTTAGTTACGCCTTCAGCGTTGGACGCTGAGTACCACAGAATTGTCTTACCCACCCTGTTCTGGGAGAAAGTGCTCCAGATGGCTCATGAACGAGCCGGTCACCAAGGTCTGCAGAAGACCATCGGTATAGTAAGAGATTCTTTTGTGTGGACGTCTTTGAGAAAAGACGTGGTTCATATGATTGAGACATGTACGAAGTGCCAGGTCAACCGACCTGTCACCACCCGACCCAGGTATAGTGAGATGCCCACGGCCAATTATCCGAGTCAGATTATAGGGATGGATTTGATCGGTCCACTGTTAGAATCGAATAAGGGTAACGTGTATATCATGACGGTGATCGATCACTGTTCTGCTTGGGCAGAAGCATATCCGATTGCAGCGAAGACATCTCAAAATGTCGAAGTGAAGTTCTTCAACGAGTATGTCGCACGTCATGGCGTCCCTGAGATTGTAATAACCGATCAAGGTAAAGAATTTTGTTCCAATTCTCTGGAGGAGCGGTTTAAAGAACACGGTATCGACCATAGATGGTCTAGCCCATACCATCCGCAAACCAATGGACGTACCGAGAGATTCAACCGCACTCTTAAGGAGTTGATACAGAAAGGGGCGAACAATGCCTCGCGGGCGTGGGAGGATGAGTTGGGTGCGGCTTTAACAGGGTACCGCAGTACTCGTCATTCAACGACCGGGTATATGCCATTTTATTTGACGTATGGGCGACAAGCGAGATTGCCAATGGCCGTCCCAATCGATGCGTCGCAGGACCTTGGTGAGAGGCTAACGTGTCTCAACAACGCCTTGCTACGTGCTCGTGAAGGAACAGCTCGATCTCGAGAGGTTCACCGGGAACAGGTTAATAAGCGTGCAAACGCTGGTGAATTTAAGGTTGGAGATTCGGTGGTCGTAAAAGCTGAGGAGAGGATGAAGCTGACCTCTCGCAGTGACCCCGCGTATGAGATCTTTAAAATCAATGGACCTGTGGCTCATGTCCGCCACCAAAGGTCTGCTAAAATGCGTGTGCTTAACGTCTGTAAGCTGCGCGTGGTTGACTCGGAAATGTGCTGGGACGAGGTAAGACCACGCCGCGTTCGTAACCCTGCCAAAGGGACGAAAGCCAGCCATCACACTAGGGTGATGTTACCAGAGTCCGAACCAATGGTTACGGGACGCTGATATGACACCCAAATCTCGTAGGAAGCGGCCAGCTTCTGATATGGAGCCAGAGGTGCGTACAGGGGGTAAGAGGGTTGACTGGAAAGAGGTTCAACCTGGTACGAGTCGCGATCGAAACCATGAGTCACGGAGTGACAACATCGAAACTCCTAGGCCTATGGTGATAGACACCCCGGAGGCGGCACCAGAGCCTGCCTCTGAACCAATGGAGACGCTTCCATCGCATCCTTATATGCTGCGCAAGCTCAGGCATGCGCCGGATGACGATTTTGACATCAAGCAACTCCGGATGGATATGAAGCGAAAGCGCGGCCATAGGCTGGATGGCGAAGCTAGTGACAAGCGACTCCGCATTGATGTAATAGACCCCGCCCTACGCGATGACGTGCTATACGCTGATTTCATCAGTCGTATAAATGCTGTTATTCGGCGGCACAACCGCCAGTAGTGTGTATTGTATCACTATACTATAACATCGCGAATAGCTAGTACATAAGGTATAATAACGATTGAAGCTAGATTCGTTCGCATGATACAAAAATGTATCCGTTTCAATTGTGTATAATGGCGTTGTGGTTTAGCATGATAATGGGCATGTGTAAAGACTCGAGTATACACCGCCTACCGAACGGCGTCATGATAACCAAACCGGAGGTTGTATCGGTAATACGGGCCGAATGGACTGTGATAGTATCCATCGACCATCCTTACCTACCCGCGGAGTTCCTGGGACGTTTGGCCCAAATGGCCAGTCTCGCTGCTAGCATGGGTACCAAAACATCGTTTTTGAGCGGGAACGATATATACGGGTTACAGCCTCGAATACGGGGGGGGGGGGGGTAAGAAAGATGGCGCTCTGAACACAGCAAACCATGAATAACCGACTTTGGTTATTCGACTTTGTGGTGGATATCGCGTCGTCGCTGTTTGGTACCGCTACATCCGGGGATATAAACGCCATACGAGATGTGGTGAGGAAGGCGATGGAGAAGGTGAACAAAGTGGTGCATTTTACCAACCGGTTGGCGTCGCATATCAAATTGGCTTTCCGGGATATCGGTATGAACACAGACCGTATTAACGAGTTAGGCGACAACTTGGCCGCTGCGATGGGTAACTTGAGCCGAGCGATCAGGGTTCAGGGGATCCGGTTGTTGGAGCTCTATGCATTGGTACGTTTAGGGCATATTATAGACTCGGCTGGGTATGTGGTCTATGACTACCAAAAGGCAGCCGAACGATTCCATAGGCAAACGGCATCCTTGGAGTTGGGTCGACTGATGGAGGAACTTTTTTATCATGCTGACCTGACGTCCGTGTCGAAACAGGTCAGCGTGGGATATAGGCTGACAAGACCGTATCAGTGGTATTACAGAAATGTGGTGGTATATCCGTTGTGGAAGGACGAGTTGAAGCTCCATTATGTGGCGACGCTGCCGTTAATTGACGGAAGGCATTATATCGAATATGGACTACACTCATGGCCTGAACCGTTAGCCGAGACGGGGTATTACATGCAGGTGATGCTGGCCCGTACCAGCATTGGTCTCGATACCAAGACCGGGTGGTACTTTACCGCATCGGAGTGTCGTGGTGCCAGCCCTAGGGTATGCCAGGGACAACTACGGGTCGACAAGACTCATGTGCCCTGTATTGTGAGTGTATTGACAAACGCAACTGATAGCGACTGTAATATTCAGCTGTCAGCGTCAAACATAACCGCTAGTAAATTATTTGCCAATAAGAAAATCGGAGTAGTGTTGCAAACGTTCGGCGAGGCAGTGGAGATTCATTGCGACGGACGACTGATGGACCGATGTGAGGTAGGAAGTGGTGTGTATGCGTTAATTTCTGGAGAATGCGGGTATAGTGGGAGGGCTGGCGATTCGAGCCTGTGGCGTCTTATAGTCGGACGTACACTCGAATAGGCCTTGCCATTGGAATGTCCCACTTGAATGTGACCAGCATTCTAAATCAGTCTATGATTGTTGACCATTTGAAACTACAACGTTGGAGCCATTTACAAAAGTCTAAGTACGTGCGGCTAGCACCGTTATCCGTGATCGACCCATTGATGTGGCGTGTTGTCACGCATGTGGAATGCGCTTAAATGCAAGCCACGTGCGGCCCATAGTAGTGAACCGCATACTGCAATTCACATCAGTGCACCGACTATTCAGGCCCAGCAGCCCGGAGACCTGCAGCTCTACCGGAGCCGCTGCGGATGGCAACCGGGTCGTCGCCTAATGCTAACGCCAGGACTGAGATCGACCCGACGGCTGCCGACTGGATAGAGATGGAGACGTACGATGACGTGGTGGATCCTAACAAGAGCATAAACCGCTTGGAGGTATCACCATGACATTTTGGCACTAACTTTATATGTTTCTACTGGGACATTAATTGGTATAGGGGAATATTGGTAGCAGGAACTTTATTGTGGTACCACGTTGTGTACTGTTTATTTTGTTGGAAGAATTCCCATGATCTGTAATGGTATTTGCACTGTAGGATTAAGGATTGTATTTATCGTTTAATGTTTACTGTTTGCATCGCTTTTATTGTTAAGTTACACGTGAGACGGGTTACGTCCACGGTTTAATGATGCTATTAATGTGTTTCCGGGGGCGGTCTTTTGCGCACGATATTCTGCTACCCGGACATGTAAGTTTGTATAGTTATCAACCATACACTAACGAATAGTACTAATGTATTTCTGAGCATTCCGCTACTCGGACAAGTATTGGTGTATAGTATATTGACCTGTAATGTAAGTGTTGATGATTGGACGACTATCGGGTGGTATCCGTTCAGGCTACTGGTAGAGGTTTGGGTTGTTGATAGTCCACAATGAGTTAGTTGACACTCTCTTAAGGCCTTAAGAGAGATGGTCAATTAACTTTGGTTGAGGGGCGTATGTAGGTATCGGATTGTCTTCTGGGGGGTCATGACCCCGGGGACATCTTATATTTGCAGTCTAAGACCTCAGTGAATTATTTGAAATATTGTATTTGAATACCAGAGGAGCTAGTGAACGGATAACTGGATGCATCAACAGGGGCATCAGTCGATACGAAACTGACGCGAAACTATAGCCGAAACATTGAGTGAAATTGGATAGAATGGAGAAGGACCTAGGGTTGTGAGTTGATGGAATCTGGCGGTAGTTACAAGATGAAAGTTGTTGCTGTAGCAGCGGCACAACCTTTTATAGTATTCAGCAGAAGTTATGACCAATAGTTTCCGAATATTCAAGCAGGAGCGTCGGTAGGGTGCTACGGACAGAGTACAGGTAGCATAGTATGGATGACTCATAGAAATGACGTAGAGACCGACTTACCGTGGGACCGTGATAACGGTAACCGAGTTTCTGTAAATGCGACCAACAACACCAGATGCTGGTGAGTCAGGCGGGCCACATGGTCACTACGCCACCGCTACGTCACAGCACCCTTGTAAAATGCAGGCGCAAGCCTAATGAGCAAGGGGCCGGACAAGGACGTAATGACGTCCGGTGCCAGGTAGAGTAGAAAACGAGACGAAAAACTGACAGAGGGCGTCCATCAAGTAAGCTCTTAAGCTTGAGATTAGAAATGGTTGCCAAAGCAATATCCATCATTGAAGCCGAAATCCGACAGATCCCATCACTCAAGAACCGACTGATACTGCTTTGCCAATGTTCGGGTCTATCTTCAGAGTACGGAAATGGCCGAAGTGGATTGGTCAAAAGTTGTGTAAGAGTAGTAAGCAAAACGAGGCAAAGCGGGGGCTCCAAGGGTAGGGTATAACAACCCGAACATGACCGTGACATGGCGAAGCAATACATAAGGGGAACTTTCAATTTTGATCGGGAGTCCGAACATTATTGCGCTTAGGGAAACCTAGCCTCGAGTCCGTATAGTTCTGTGAAATTGAATTTGTCGAAATTCAAACACGTTCTTGGTGAATGGCTTTGAGTAGCCAAGAACAGTATTTGTCGAAAGTGATTTAGCGAATCGTGAAACGCAACTTTGAAATGATAGAATAACCAGTATTCGTATTATGTAAAAATCAGTTATTTCTATAGACGCGGGTGACAGAAAAAGTTACTCCAAGTATTTGGTGGTAGCATAAGCCACCCATAATTGCTAGGGAAATATATATAGTAAAGATATTAGTAAAATAAAGTTATTACTTCGATATCCTCGAAGCAAGAGTTTGGGTTGTTGCTAAGTAATTCTGGAATCGACGGAAGACCACCGTCACGAACCACCGACATCTACACCAGTCAGATCATGCCCAGATACGAACATAAATATCGTGACTTACATCTATACACGAGGCGAGCTCGTATCGATCACTTTCCTCGTCGGTAAGACCGGTTGTCGCAGCAACCACACATACAGGCCTTACCGCCGTGGGAAGCGAAGCGTTAATAAGTAAGAAGAATAGGTATCGGAAAACCTCAATATGATGTCATAATCAACTAAGTAATGTGTAGGATGACGCCATAATCATTACGTCATGAATAACTTGATTTTAGTCCGTCTTAAACGCTTAACAGTCTGACATGTTGCACGAATTGCGTCTTTACTATTTAATAAACATTCGGTCGAATATTTTGAAACTAATTTGACCGGGCGATGTTGCTGCCATAGGCAGTGACAGCACCCGGTCAAATTGGTTTCAAAATATTTAACAGCTTACCCGTATAATTTTCTGAAAATTGATGTTTAGGGAGTTGGGAATCGATCGATCTCATCGCGAGCGAGGTGTGGGTGAAGCTTAGCTAGTGATAGCTAAAACTGGAAAGGTCCATTCTCTAAGGCTAATCGGTGGAGTGATGTTCTGATTGGCGTCGCATCTTTACAAAATACTGTTTTTCATTCTCAAAGCCGGATTTTTGACGTTGCAGTATATTGTTTATTCTGAGAATTCAGGATTCAAAGTACATAAATCGATCCCAACACGCGCAACGCATAGGCGGAGCTTAGCTTTAGATGGGGTGGGGGGCGGGGCATATCGAAAATGTATTCGTCCATTGCCATTCTGGCAAATATAGAACGATTCTCCTTGTAATCTATCATCATCTTTGCACTAAGTTTGTCTGACAGATTTTACTAGATGAATTCTATCTATAATATATGGTTTTAGCCACTGGTTCATAAACGTTGATCGCAGCCCACATATGATGTGTCACAAATCTTGAATATGTTTCTTGTCCAAATGTGTACTATTGAAGCACAACTTTTTAGCATGCGTAGGGAGGAAAGATTTGTTGATGATGTTTGCTCAGATCATCTCGACCACGTGTGAAACCATTTAATGACTACATTTTATCAAAGAGTCTAAATATTTCCTTATTGAATGTCCATTTACAGGCCAAGAGAAGACTATTTTTGCAAATTTACCACTGGAATGGCTGGCTCGTTTACAGATGCAGTCATTCTAGTGGTAAATTTGCAAAAATAGTCTTCTTTTAGCCCGCACATGGACACTTCTCAAAACCACTGCAGAGGCCGGTCTCGGTCGACTCTGGCATGTAAGGGATAAAGGTGAAACTCAATCATTTTCGAAACAATTCTTATGAAAAATAAAAAGTACGTATTAGTATTTACTTGTGGTTAGACTATTTGTAGTTAGTCCACGGTAGTATTAGGTAAGCATCGACTATTTTGAATCCAGTTGTCAGTCAACAGATGCCATTTTGGTAGCCTACTACAGTTCCTGTCTAAGTCTAAAAGCATTCACGCAATATTTGCAGGTTTCTCCCGAAGTCGCGCTATTGACGCGTCACAACAAAAATCGGGTTCGTATTATTGCTGTAGAAACAGCACAATATTCAAAGGTTATGATGACATTTTATTCCATGCAGAAAATGTAATTATATTCTATTTAGTATTAATATAAGGCCTCAATGACCTTTGCGAGTCCTGGAGCCGTAAACGTCCTCAATCACATAGCGCATATAAGTGAGTGGTTGGTGGGTGGGTGGGGCGATGGGTGGGGGTGGCTGGGGGAGAGAGTGGTGAGGGGTCTTGGGGTGGGGTGGACTGGTGGGTGCCCGTAACTGCGTGAGTGCGCGTGTACGTGCGTGCGTGTGGTGAATGGGTGTCGACTGTCGAGAGTAAATTATCTAAATTTTCTGAAAGGTCAGTTTAGGCACACACACGCGTGCACGCACGAACGCATGCACACATGTACGCACGCATATGTGAAGGCACGAACGCACGCACACACGCACTTGTTGTTAGATGATGGTATTATAATGTTTCCTAGTCAGATTGGGAAATAATCTGATGCTCAATAATTGCCAACCAACCATATGGTGAAGAGGGCATTGCATTCATGTGTGTCAGCCTGCATGCGCGCGAGCGAGCGTACGCACGGGCGTGCGTGCCTGTGCACGTGCGTGCATGCGCATGCGTGCGTGCGTGCGTCCGTGAGTGCGTATCTGTGCATGCGCGCGCGTACGTGCGCGTGTGTCTGTGTGTGCGCGGTTGAGTGAGTGAGTGGGTGAGTGAGTGAGTGCATATGGATGTTCGTGCAGGTGCGTGTGCGTACGAACGGACCTCTAATTACGGATCTATAGCTATCTCGGAAATATCAGGTCCGAATTGCTCAAATAGTAACTTAAGAATTGATGAGACCGTACACTACCCGACAATGCAGCTTACTGGGCCGATGCTAGGTGGATATCGTGCTTGACTGCCCCGGTATAGGCTCAGTAAGCTGTGTTATCAGGGTAGGATTGCGCAACTTTGATCGCTATCGGGAAAACCCGGAAAATGCAAAAAAAAAATCCTTTACAATGTGACGAAGAAAGGAGTGCGAAAGTAATCGCTGAATGATCGTATTTGGTATTCTTTATTAACGCTGCCGCAGACGTGCACGTCGGTAGTTGATGGTCGGTGTACAATCTCAAGTTATACCAGCACACGATGCAACGCCCGTCCCAGGGTGGCTACGGTCTCCATTATTGCGCCGTAGAGATAACATGTCATCTACCCACCTAGTTGGTATTCTGCTCAAGCATGTTATTGGTTTGGTTGGTGTCTATCGAGTCCCTGATTCCAGGTCCCATTCACGACTGGTTTTATTTCCCCTGTTTTTACACGGGTTCCCATTTATACTCCTGGGTGCAGAAAGGAAAGTGTTTCCGACGATCGTCAGTTGGCTGCACGGAGACGTGATCTCGGGTCGCCGGTTTCACAGCTCTGCTCGTTACCGTCTGAGCTACCGCCTTCTCAAACACGCGCGCTTCTTTATTACCCTCAGTAATGTCACATGACCATATGCTGTTATTTGATTGGATAAGATCAGTGATGTATGATCTGGTATTTCCCTCACGGGAGGGCAATACTACACGGTATCCCCAGCGCGAACATCGTGTTTTAGTCTTAATGCGCGCATAAATTATGACGTAACAACAGCCAATGATGAAGGTCATGCCATCATCATTGTTGATGCATTCTGAAAATCACGTCATAAGTGTTGAAAATTTACAATAGACCTCTGTCGAACCGCGGCCATCTTGAATTGAAAGCGAGGCTGATAACGCAAATGTCAAATCAGCTAGTATAACATTTTTGTACAGTTGTCGCAAGGTTAGCAATGGATCTGCGTAATTTAGCATTGCGTAAACTACCACATAGCAATAATATGAAAGCTAAGAGTGTAATTAAAATATAGAGAGACGCTGGAATACATTTTCCTGTACGCGTGTAATATAAAACGTCACTTAAGGCTGCTATTATATTTTCGTGGTATATTGTAACTGGACATTAGATTCACATACACTACGCTTTATTGTAATATGCATTGCGCCACATACTCTACCACATATCTAGTGTCTTTTATGCACTCGATCTAAAGTTTGTGAGTTCCAAAATGGCATGGACCTGCTATTTAATGCATGATCAATGATGGTAGTTAGAGGTTAACTGGTACATCTATTTACACAAGGTTCCAATTTGAGATATTCTCGCTTGTCACATTGAGTAGAGTTCTGGGTTCGACTCCCAGTGGAACGGTATTTGATGATGCCTAGCATGCCTTATTCAATAGTCCAAATATGTACTGAGATGTCACTGCATTCATCGCAGATGGACATCTCAAAGCCACTGCTACAGCAGTTTTGGGCCAGACTCAGGGTTAAATGACGGTACCTTAGACCTCAGTGTCATGTTTTGAGTAAACACAATTCATGATTTAAATTAGGATAAATAAGGCAAGAATATTATCTAGTGGTCTCAAAACTCAATTGGGATCCAATGGGATACATATTATACACCATAGCCCTGCATTAATCTTTATGTGATGATAATGAAAGTGAAATTCAAAACCCACAAATGCAATCTGAACATTTAAATATATATTTCAGTACAATCGCGTCAAAACTGACACACTCCATGCTGAAACAAAGGCCAATGGCATTTGATAAGCTATCAGATCATGTTTTTAATAAAGTTCCAGAAAATATAGAGTTTCGAATTCCATATATAACCGTTGAATATGTGGTCAGAGAACTTAGCAACTTAAAAACAAATAAGTCATCTGGTTACGATGAATTGAATGCACACTTCCTCATAGCTGCAGCATCAATAATTGCACCCTCAATTACACTTATTATAAACAAAACGAGAATTCCCCAAAATGTGGAAATGTGCAAAAGTAAAGCCTCTACATAAATCTGATTCAAAATCCAATGTTAGCAATTATAGGCCTATCTCTATATTACCCATTATCTCTAAGGTCATTGAACGACACATACATGATCATATTTATAAATTTATAACCAAGTATAATTTATTAGTGGAGTCGCAATCAGGCTTCAGACAAAAACCATCCACCTGAAACTGCTTTGCTAAATCTAGTAGAAAGATGGCGCTCTTCGATAGATAATGGCGACTTTATTGGTTATATTATGATTGACTTTAAAAAGGCCTTTGATCTGTCATTCATGACATCCTATTACAAAAATTAAGTATTTATAAGTTCAGCTATGATACATTAAAGTGGTTTTCTTCATATTTAAATGGCAGACAACAATACGTTTCAATTTCTGGAAAGAATTCTAAACCACTGCCCGTCGATATAGGAGTACCACAAGGCTCAGTTTAGGGCCACTTCTGTTCATTTTATATGTTAATGATTTACCCATGTGTGTCAACAATCTTATGGATATGTATGCTGATGATACAACTATGCATGCTGCTAGCTCAAATGTCTCTGAAACTCAAGAAAATCTAATTAACGGTATGAAGTCGGTAGAAGAATGGTGTGTAAATAATAAAATGTTGTTAAATACGGACAAAACTAAGTTCATGATGTTAGGAACTAAGCATAAATTGAAACAAGTAAATAATAATGTTATAATCCCTACAAATCGTGGAAGCTTAAATCTTGTGGAATCTGACACACCTTTAGGAGTATACATAGACAATACCCTTGCATGGAAAGAATATATAGGCAAACTTTGTAAAAAGATTTCGTCCTTGATTTATATTCTACGGATAAATAAACATTATATTAGCATTGAGCAATGAAATCATTTCTATAAGTCGTATATCCTTTCAAACATTGATTATTGTAGTCTTGTATTTTTCCCGTCTTCACCTACACCATTGGATTGCTTAGAAAAACTACAAAAACGGGCTGCTAGGGTGATATTAGACATGCCTTACAGGACACCATCTGCACAACTATATGAAACATTAAACTGGACAAATGTAACTAATAGATTGCAAATTAAAATGGGTATTATGATATATAAATCTAGAAATGGTCTGGCCCCTGGTTACATGAAAGACATGTTCACTTCCGTTGGGGTGGCGCACACTAGAGATTTACGTTCCAAAACACGCAATCACCTACAACTTCCGAGGATTAAAATGGACTATGGCAGAAAAAGCTTCAAATACACTGCAGGGCAACTGTGGAATTCTCTGCCTGAAACGATTACTCAGTCGTCTACTCTGCTGACATTCAAATCAAATATACATGAAGATATTACTAAATTATAGTGATATATGGGCAATGTGATTTCACCTTTTTACTTGTGTTCTAATATTGCATATTTTGTATATTTCTAAATAGCTATATATGTGTGTATGTGAGAATGAATGTGTACGACCTTGCGCGTATGTATGCGTGAACGGTGATTCGAACATCGACATTCGACGAGGTAATTATTCTGCAATACTGTTTTAGTAATATCTATCGAAAATGAACAAATATGTTAATTATCTAATTTAACAGTCATTTTACTTGTGTTATAAGATTGTATATTTTGTATATTTGTAAATAGTTATGTGTGTGCGTGCGTGCGTGCGTGCGTGCGTGCGTGCGTGCGTGCGTGCGTGCGTGCGTGCGTGCGTGCGTGCGTGCGTGCGTGCGTGCGTGCGTGCGTGCGTGCGTGCGTGCGTGCGTGCGTGCGTGCGTGCGTGCGTGCGTGCGTGCGTGCGTGCGTGCGAGCCTGCGTGCGCTCGTGAGTGCATGCGGTCGTGCGTGCGTTTGTGTGAATGACTGTGTACGACGTTGCGCATATATATGTATGTATGTATTTATGTATGTATGTGCGTGCGCGCGCGCGCGCGTGCGAGCGTGCGTGCGTGCGTGGGCGTGCGTGCGTGCGTGGGCGTGTGTGCGTGCGTGCGTGTATGTGTGTGAGGGCCTCGGGAAGATTAGTTTACTGAAGATGTATACCCTCCTTAAATAAAGATTAGTATTATTATTATTATTATTATTATTATTATTATTATTATTATTAGGAGAACCGAATAGGATCACCACAAGGTGATGGTTCATCACCAGCGTTCTTGACTTGCTACCTTCCCGCAGCCAGAACACTCCACAAGACCACACACAGAATCTTAATGATAGGTGTCTCAGCAGGCACATGACGTGTTTCAACGTGGATTCAACGTTGAAACAACGTCATGTGCCTGCTGGGATGCCACTAGATATCGAGTATGTAGATGATGTTGACTGTATCGACGAGGAGAAAGGTCATCTAGTGATTATAATGATGACAATTATGTTAATAATAATAATAATAATAATAATAATAATAATAATAATAATAATAATAACAATAATAATAATAATAATAATAATAATAATAATAATAATAATAATAACTACCCCCATAGTATAAATATATATATAATTATAATGTCTACCCCATATGCTGTGTAATTGGCCTGGGAGAACAGCTCACGGCTGTAAACCTCTTCGTGAATGAAGCCAAAGCATGGTTTATTCATGTATAATAACTTACGTAAAACCTTCATCAAACCCTATTGTTATAAAAGACCAAGTGTCTAAAAATGTACGGAATTATTACAATGTCCAAGTACAGATGTCAAGATAAAATTAACAGCCTGTGTTTATGAGGCCTTTAACGAGCGAAAGGATTCAATGATATGATCACTTTCTCCAAATCTACCTAGAAGTTGGGGTAGGGTGGGGCTGAGTGGGTGGGGGTGGAGAGGATATGAATAGTGAACATCTTCGCCAAATTATAAATATCCATGTATAACCGGCTTTTTGTCTGGTTAACCTTCAAATATAGATCATCGTAATACAGTGTGTGTGTGTGTGTGTGTGTGTGTGTGTGTGTGTGTGCGTGCGTGCGTGCGTGCGTGTGTGTGTGTGTGTGTGTGCGTGCGTGCGTGCGTGCGTGCGTGCGTGCGTGTGTGTGTGTGTGTGTGCGTGTGTGTGTGTCTGTGTGTGTGTGTGTGTGTGTGTGTGTGTGTGTGTGTGTGTGTGTGTGTGCGTGTGTGTGTGTCTGTGTGTGTGTGTGTGTGTGTGCGTGCGTGCGTGCGTGCGTGCGTGCGTGCGTGCGTGCGTGCGTGCGTGCGTGCGTGCGTGTGTGTGCGCGCGCGTAAGTTGGCAGCCGTTGATCCAGTTTGACTGAAAGCTGTTGTTGCAGTGAGCTGAAATGGCTGTCTGTCAAACTGGTTCCAAGGCATGCAACATTTTCAATGTGTTTTTTTGGTAGATGATTTTCTTGCGACCTGGTCTCACTCCTTGTTTTACTTTCGTTTCTTTCGTGGAAACAAGGAGAAAGGACCGTCCCATGAATGGTTGTTGATAAATTTCTCTAGGGGTCGATGATTATCTTGTCGAGCTGGGGTCGTATTCGCGGAAGGGTCATAGCTTCCGCCTAGGCTGGTACCCGTCTCCTCATTCCCTCGATGGCGATTCTCTGGCTCAGGATATGAGGGCAGGTTACGGCTGCCAGCTTTGTACACGAATCCTGTACATGACGTCATTACACAAATAGGGAAATTCACACGACAGCAGACGCTTCATAGTGAAATGACAGTGATTTAACCCTTGTGCAACGATGCCGCTTCGTGTATTAATAGGGTCTTATCTCAGACATTTCGGTATGATTACTAACCGAAATGGAATTTTCCACTAAAGATTATGCTACAGAATTAGAAAGTTTAATTTCTCCAAGAATAGAATTAGGCACATTTCCCCATTTTGTTAATAGCTTTCTTCACCCGCATACCACACATGTTTACTACGTCTGTGCGTAAAGTATTGAATTTATTTAACTGAAATATGGGTGTATATTAAACAACGTATACCAATATTTCCTTGAAATAATTCAGTCATTTGGTATCACCTGGCTATGGCTTGAATATGCTAATCACTGAGCCTCTGAGGATGACGGTTGGGGTGGGGGGTGGTGGTTGGTGGAAGGTTTGACCCTGGTGTGAAAACAACTGAAAAAGCTCCAAGCCGTTGTGTTTCCCATAAAGCTTTCCCATAAAGCCTGATCGCTTTCTGTATTCTATATTCATGATTTGAGCCTGTTATCATGTTCAATATTTTGAAACTAAAATTTCTGGAACTGGGGAAGCGACACATTTTACAATAATATTATTTGTGTCAACACATCTGGCAATTTGCTTGTATAATATGGTCACATTTCTGCACAATAAGGTTAATATAACATATATGGATAAGGAGTGTCATCCACTCATCCACCCACCCCACCCCATCTAGAAATATATATTCAATATCAATATAAAAATAACCTAGGATTGGCATCCAAAAAATTTATCAATACAAATTTTGAATATATGTTGTGGAGCCTACCACAGTAGAATTTGCATAGCCAACGTTGTTTGAAACATGTCAAGCAACTATGGAGGAGTAGTAGTTTGACGATTTCCGGTACAATTTTCATAAACGCACCCAAAAATGGACAAATCAAAATTTTGAATACTGCATTAATGTAGCATATTTGTCTAAGTTTATAAACTGTGAAGTACAGATCATTACAAAAGGATCTGATTGGATCAGCATTAATTTCATGTGCTCATTTCTAGCCCAGATTATTCCAATGATTTGTGCTTAGATTTGAGTTCTGAAAATATTATGATTCTGTCTTAGAATATTATACATGTACATGTATCCACTCTGGGACACAAGAAACAAGAGAAACAACTGGAACATCAGTATTTGAATCAGAAGATGGAAAAATAGATTTCAAACACACATTTTTAGCTGGAGATATGAGCATTTCAGTTGAATTCTTTTGTCCGAAAGATGAAACATTGATATTTGCACCTGAAATGTGTGAATTTGTGATTAATATAAAAGAATTCCCCAGAAATGCAAACATTTTAACAGTTAATTCAAAGTATGGGCTTGAAATGCCAACAATTTCAATGAATTTGAACATTAAAAAAAATCTGGGCCAGTATTATGAAAATTTAAATCATAAATATGACAGGTTTGACCTGAAATAATGACATTTCGGTTTAAATGCATTCATTTTGGCAGGAAACGTGGAAGATTTTGGACTGAAATGCATCAGTTTTATTCAGAACCATACAAATATTGGTACAAATCATGAAATGCAGAAATGTGACAATTTTGGCTGAAAATTCAAACATTTATGTACCGAGCATGGATAGCTAAGTGAACTTTTTGCCAAAAAGGATGACCAAAAATGAAAGAATTTGGATCCAAAAAGGAAAAATTTACATGCAAAACAAGAGAATTGATGATGACTATTGGCTCAAAAGTCAAAGTTGACATATTGCTGCTTTCCCTGTCAAAGCTCAATTATGATTGGTCCATGAAAGTCTATGAACGTCAGTTTGTTTTAGCTCAGCTGATTTTTCACACACATATATTTGAAAAAGAACTAGGTCGATCTGACCTAGTTTCTTAAGAATATAGATCGAAGGTCAATTTACTTTGAAATCTTCAGATCAAATATATTGCCAAGGCATTTGCATAAGCTCACTCGGCCTTTCAGACTTTCCAGACCAGGTGAGCTAAAACTATTATAAAATATTTTGAAAATAATATGTCTGATGTATTTATTTATGCCTAGAGGTTTGAGCAGCTTTATTCTTTAATTTAAATAATCTTACTGAATTAATAATAAATACAACAGTATTTTACTCTTGCTCACTTTGATTACACACAAATCTGCTTTGAGAGAGATGATATGGAGATTGTTGAATATATTGAACATAACCTGATTGACAGCTGTTTGTCCCTCTCTATGGAACAGAGCAGCTTTCAGTGAAATTGTTTTTAAAATAGTTTGCCTATTGAAATATCATCTGCATGGTACACTGTCATACAGAATGAAATGGTTTTGTCATAAATGCATATTGTTTCGACTTGTTTTATTAATTTGATGGGTTTTTTCAGATGCGAGTTCTCTGACACCTCAGAGGAATGCTGTACTAAATGTCAAGCATGATCATGTCACTGAAAGGTTATTAATGTTTTGTGTGGCACCATTTTGGCGTATAGCATTAAATAGATTGCTCAGATTTCCTGACACTCCAGCTAATCACGGACTTAGAAAATTTAAAACTTTCATTCCAGTGAATTAACTTGTGATTTACTTCTTGGACAGCAGATTTTCTATCCCCACACCTTTTAACAAAACTTTTGGGATATTGAAATCGCACCTCTTAGTCCATTTACAGACTAAGAGGGGAGTATTTTTCAAAGTTTACCACTGTAATGCCTGGTTCTATTATCGCACCAGCCATTCCAGTAATAAAGTTTCAAAAATAGTCTAGAGATATTCATCAACACCACTGCAGAGGTTATTTTTGCCGGTTCATTGATAACCCTTTCACTGATGAATTGCTAATATCTCAATTTCAAGACAACCATACAGGAAAACTGTTGAATATTTTGAAATTAATTTGACTGAAAATCGTTGCTGCCTATTTCAAAATATTCAACAGATTAAGTTGTATATCATAAAGAATATACTTCTTTCAGGGATTTGTCGGGGAAAGGGTTAACATGTTATTTTCAAGCCATTAACTCATTCGAAACCCAAAGAGCAGACAACATATTCATCATGGTAATACGAGGTTCTTGTGTGCACAAGGCATGTGGACATTTTAGGTTAATACATAGCAATACCAGTCTAACCATTAAAATGTCAATGTCAATGTCTCAATTTCAATTATACTGTTGAATATTTTGAATCAATGACAGAAACAGCTCAGTCAAATTATAGTTTCAAAATATTCAATAGAATATTTATTACGGTACAGCCTAAAAATTTCTCAGATATGAGGGTTACAGGGTTAAGTCTTTGAACTCTGAACACAAAGTTAGACAAATTATTCTGGCTGAAACAATGGATTGAATACTGTGTTTTAACAAGGTGGCTAAATGCAGAGATAAAAAACTCAACAGCCTACATATGTCCTAGTAGAAGACTGATATCTCCCCACCCCTCCCCCAAACACACACACCCACCCCAGCCAACACCCCCACAACCCCCCGGCCGTATAACAATCTCCAATATAGTAGTACCACAGTCCTATTCATAAATAAGTTATTGCATTTCCAAAAACCAAAAAAGAAGCAAGTTAGTTAACTTTGAACCTGATGTAACGTATGCTGCCGTAGGTTGATACTGGATGAAAGGTTATGTCCTATGGGTCCAGATCTTCTTCCTCTTCATCTTTCGCTACATTAACTGATGCGTTGTGTCTTGCAGCAGAGATCTCTAGAGCCGTATCATACCGACATTTCATCTCCTGTCCGGCCCAGTGTTTGCCAAGTTTTGCTTCAAAGGCCTTTACAGTTGGCGCACTCATAACTTCTTCTGGCAGACTATTCCATGGATCGCCTATTCTGATACAGAAGCTGTGTTGCCTTAGCTGACTGTTTGCCCTCATCTTATAAATGTTTAGATGGTGTCCTCGAGTTGCAGGATCTCTGAGCGGGATAGTTGGGCAAATCTCACGGTCATATATGCCTCTCAACATCTTGAATGCCTCAATCATATCTCCTCGCAGTCTTCTGTAGGTTAGTGTGGGTAGCTTCAGTTTCTGCAACCACTCTTCCTAGCGATATCAATCTTCCACTGTTGTAGGTTGTTGGGGTTTTTTTCATCTGTACAATTACCTAGTTTGTCAAGGGCCCACCACCACATAGCCTTAGATTTTGGTGGATGCCTGTTTTGAACTGTTAAATTATTTATCTATATGAAAATAAAAAATCTTGAATATAGTTAAAACACAATATTCAACAATATAATTCCTTCATCCAGAATAATTTTTCTAGCCTGATTTTCAGAGTTCAAAAAATTAACCCTTTAACCCTCATAGCCCAGAAATGACAACTTCTTTATGATGTACAGTAATGAATATTATATTGAGTGTTTTGAAACTAAGTTGACTGGCCTGCTGCTGCCATAGATTCAAAATATTTAACAGGTTTCCTGTATAGTGTCTTGAAATTGAATCATTGAGGGTTAAACTGGTATTACTATCTATCAGCACAAAATGTCCATGCACCTTGTGCACCGAACAACCTCGTATTACCATGAGGAATATGTTGCCTGGTCTTGGACTTTGAATGAGTTAATGACTTGAATATAACCTGTTAATCATTCCAATGGCCAAAAACAGCTTCTGCAGTGGTCTTGAGAAATTTCACTGTACGCCAAGAGACTATTTTTGAAAGTTTACCACTGGAGTGGCTGGTGCGACAGTATAAGCAGTCATTACAGTGGTAAGCATGAACACATTTCTCGTGGCCTGTAAATGAACTAACAGGTGCGAATTCATTATTCCAGCATTTTTCCAAAAAGTGTGGCGATGGAAAATCTGTTGTCCAAGAAGTAAATCACAACCTAATTCACTGGAATGAAAGATTTTATATAAAATTTCAATGATTAGCTGGAAAATCAGGAAATCTGAGCAATATATTTTATGCTGTTCCCCTGTACTCAATCAATAAATGCTGTCACACAAATAAATAATGACTTTTCAGTGACATGATCATGTTTGACATTTGCTTAGTAAGGCATCCATCTGAGGTGAGAATTCTCATCTAAAAGAAAATATCAAATAATAAAACCAAAGGAAACAATATTCAATTTCACTCTGTATGACAATGACAGTGTACATCGCAGATGATATTTCAATAGGCAAACTATTTTAAAACAATTTCACTGAAACCTGCTGTTCCATAGAGAGGGACAAACAGCTGTCAATCATGTTATTTTAAAGATATTCTACAATCTTCATACATCATCTCTCTTGAACACTGATTTGTTTGTAATTAGAGTGAGCAAGACCAAACCACTCCATGTTTCTTTATTAATTCAATCAGATTATTTGATTTAAGGATATAACTGCTCAAACCGCGAGACCTAAATCATTTTCAGACAAATTATTTTCAAAATATTTAGTTTTCTGCAGATCTCAGTTCTAGCTCACCTGGTCTGAAAAGCCTGAGAGGTCAAATGAGCTTATTCCACGGCAATATGGTTAGTCTAAATAGCTCAATAAATAAAACAATAGGCAATGTTTGTTTACATGTCGTTACATTTTTTGAAAACCCTTTACCATTCCACAAAATTTAGCACTGAACGAGAAAGACTAATCTCTGCTTACTACCTAACCAATACCTCGATAGAAAAAGCAAAAGGACTTCTTTCAATATTGCAACAGGCCAGCTCTACAAACACTTTGTAAATACCTTTTATATGCCAAGAAAAAATAAGTCACCAAGTCTATTATCGATGTTATTAATGTAATTAGCATTTATTTATTTATTTATTTATTTATTTATTTATTTATTTATTTATTTATTTATTTATTTATTTATGTATTAATTAATTTATTTATTTATTAACTTCGTGATAATCACTGTATTTTTTGTCACTTTACTCGCCATAATAATTGTTATAAATATGAACACTCATATGCTGCCTCGGTAGCCAGAGTGTAATGAACGTGAAACTGAAACTGAAACTGATATCTAATGGCGCAATAGATTCATGCCACTGTCGTCTTCTGGTATGGGCGACGTACTTTTTGGTGCTAATGTTAACACCAGTCTCGTCGCCTACCGATATTTATATTGCTTACTTAGGTGACGTTTCGCAGTACTTGTAGGTTCTAAAAGAAAACGGCGAGTTTATTTAATATCACTGCCTTCCACACCGTAAAAATCAGACAGCGCAGCTATTTCACTTCACATCGGAACTAACTCATATACCATGCGTGCAATACACGCACGCACGCACGCACGCACATTCACACTAGCTCACCGGATCTGTCACATTACTTCCAAAAGTGTCACTGCCGAAGATAGTCTAGCTGCGCTTCAGTTGTAATAATGTCTGATTAATCAGTATGGCCACGGCGCTTAACCACACTTGTGTCAACCTAACCCTTTAATGATCAAGTTGATAAAAACTACCACGGCAGTGATCTTGAGAAATGTCAAATTGCAGGCTAAAAGAAGAATATTTTTGAAAATTTCCCATTGGAATGACCGAGCCAGTCATTCCAGTGGGAAATTAAAAAATATTCTTCTTGGTCTTCGGTAGACACTGGCTAAGCAGAAATTTGAATTTTCTAGACCATTACGCTTTTGATGAATGACCATTTGAAGGATAACAAAACTCTAATGGTTTTTTTTTGTAAATTTTCGTTATAAATTTACAAAAATACCCTTTATCGGTTCCAAAAATGTAAATTTCCTTGAAAAGTATTGACAATTAAATGGATAATTGAAATAAATAGTATTTTGAGCGCTTTGAAGCGCTGTTGACACAAAATGAGTTAATGAAGAATCAACACTGGCGGGGAAGAAGCTCATGAACTATGACAATATAGGGTAACATTTCTAGGCCTCGCTAATGGACCTTTCCAGTTTATCCATCAATCATATGACATCATAATCAACTACGCGACGTCATAAATGACGTAGCTAAGTTCGTCAAGAACGCTTACTTGATGACGGACCAGGAACACAAACACACACACACACACACGCACGCTCGCACGCACATATACACACACACGCGCGCGCACGCACGCACGAACTTACACACGGACGCACGCAAGCACACACTAACGCACACACGCGCCCACGTACGCACGCACACACGCACACCTACACCCACGCACGCACACACGCACGCACATACACAGGCTAACCTTTATCAGGGAAATAGTTAATTTGCAAAATTGCCAATGATTAGATACTTGTACATATGTTAAAGCATTCTCGCCAAATGTTGAAACGATTGATGGTGATAGCTAGCTGCATTACAACAAAGTACGTAGAAGTGGCATGCTAATACACACCGGGGAAAAATAATTCGTGTAATTTCACTGGTTAGTTATCCCTATGGAAATTATTATCCAATTAAATGACTAGAATCCGCGTGTCATAATTGTATCCAGCAGATCTGCCTAATGGTCGTCATAAAATCAGGACTCGATATAACATTGCGAAGCCTTGTCGCTAGCCCACAGATATTTCAAGTTTCCGGCTTTATACACGTGAAAATAAACATGTTTCGTGCGCTCTTCTTAGGTAAGCATAGTAATTAAACAAGTAAATCAGGACGATCAGCTTGCCATGACTTTTTGTCTGGAAAATAAGTTTGGAGGAGTGCGAGAGCGCGCCGTTTGCCCTTTCCGGACATTGAGAGCAAGAGCGCGAGTTGTTTCTTCCAGCGTTTGCATATATGAGCACGCAGACATGCATACAACTCATCAATTTAACCCTTTCACGACGAAGCCAGTCAAAGACCGCCCTTTGCAGGGGGTCTTGAGGAACGTCCATATGGAGGCCAAGAGAAGACTATTTCTGGAAATTTACCACTGGAATGATTGGCTCGAAAACCGAGCCAGTCATTCCAGTGGAAAATTTTCAAAATAGTCTTCTCTTGGCCTGCAAATGGACATTCAATAAGTAGATATGTACATTTTTTGAAAAAATTTAGTCATTAAAGGGTTAAACTATACCTTATACACAAATTGCAAAGGCAAATAATTTATCAGATTTATTGGTAAACACTAACTATGCTAATCGGCCCGACTTAAATAGGGTCGAATTTTCACTATATAAAGCGAAAACTGGTAACAGATTTCTTGAGTTTGCATATTGCATGCATTAATGAATATTGAAATCGCTGATTGTCACAGTTTGCAGATTCAACAACACGTTTTGCAATGTTTCCCATTTTGAACAGGACGCAGGTAAGACTGCGCAGTATGAACTAATATCAAAGCTGTGACGATGTAAATTTTCAAACCGGTTTAAACCGTATATCGGGTTTATGGGGTGGGTGTCAAGAATGTGTCGGTACAATTAGTATATGTAATATTGTTTTCGAAAAATATGTAGCAAGTATACACGTGTTTTCGTGAAAATGGATCCAAAATGCATGCACACGAGTTTTCATTTCTTTATAAGCATGATCAATATGATAACCCTATGTAACTTTCATCTCTGATTACGTCAGTAATAATGTTTAAAATCTAGACGCTTACTGATTACCAATAATATGTGTTCCATTTACATTCAATTAACCCTAATATATACGTGCAGTATAGTAATTGTTTAATTCATAGTTCATTCCTCAGATTTAACGCTTGTTTATTCATTGTGCATTGAACAATATTTACCCGGTTGTCAACCAGGTAAATAGTCTGCGATTATTTTGAACTGTTTAGTGAAAACTGTTGCTGCCAAGGAGAGCAACAACTTTCACTCAGTTAGCCTCATTTCATAATTTTGATTGAGCGGTATCGTTTGCATTGAATGCGATGCACCCCTGTAACGCTCATTTTGACCAGTTACAAAGCGGTGGGGGCATCGGTAATGGAGTATGGGCGTGGATGGAGCGTGTATGCATATAGAAATACTCCTATTATATAACACCCCCGTATTATATAACTTGGTAGACTTGTCTAAATGGAGGATAAGTTATTTAGCTTTGTTGTAATATAGCGACAATGTAAAGCAGTGTTCTCACTAGAGAGTTAATCCTGAATAACGTAATACGGCCTAAGCACATTCTCGATGGGTCTGTTTAGACTAATCGATGGTTTCAACAGTCTTAGATATAGGTAATCATGTGATTTTACGGAAATGCTATGAATGATCACAGTGGCAGGAGACTCATCCATTACACTCCGAACAAGTGTCCGTCATGTCTACACGCATTAAAGAACGGAATCATTTTATTTGCAGCTATGTTATGTTAACATGTTAATGTTATGTTATGTTGTATACGAATGACATAGAAAATCAATCATTTTACATTTTATAAATATTATGGAGTAGCATTGAGTGCCATTCATCATTCATCATCGTCCGGGTAACTAGCTTACCCGTGTCTCCTCTAAATGTTGCTAAAACTAATTTTTTTATATGTGGATGAAAATTTTTCAGATATTTGATACGATGTCCGGAAATCCGGAGGCCTGTTAAAAATCCGCATTTCCCGGATAAACCCGTAGAGATGGTCGCCCTGGTAATTGGTTCATTAATTTATTAGTTGACATTTCATATGAATATTTTAAAACGGTCTAATCGAGTTTCAAATTGAAATCCAAACGCGTCGTGTATTCCGATAAGATAGGCTAATGTGAGGTAGAATGAGCGGGGTGGTGCGGGAGTGGGTGGAGGGGTGGTGTGCGGGTGGGTGCTAACGAGATACGAATCTCATCACCTCATCTCATTTGTATATGATAGATTCTGGCGTATAAATTCTATATCATTCCCTCCCCGCCCACGCAATCCATTTTCCGTATTACCATTATTTTCTTTTTATCAGGGCTTTAAATTTGAACTATGGTCGCCGCCATTTTGTCTCGTCAAGAGTTAGTGCATGACGTCATGTAGAGAATACTATAACACACGTTTATTATGTAATAAGTAGCATGTTGAAAGCGTACTTTATCGGCCCATAAGGAGAATCGTGAATGTGACTGGTTTAACAGGGACTCAAATTATACGCCAACCAAATCAATCATAAAAAAGGAGACGATTGGCCGTGGTGTTAGCATGGTCGGCTTGTAATCAGCCGGGCGGGTTTCAAATCCCGCTCGAGTGTCAGGCGATGAGCTATAGCCGACGAGCAGTTGGTGGAAACATAGGCAATCTCCTTCACTCCTCGTCGCCTCTCTCCACCCAGGTGTTTAAATGGGTACCAGTGTAAAAACTGGGGAAGTTACCAATAATAGACTCAGATAAAACCAGCCTAGACATGGCGTGAATGGGACCTGGAATCAGGGACTCGATAGACGTCAATACAACCAACAACTTCATACAAATCAGTAGTGAATGGAACCCGAACTATACGCCAACCATAAAAATCAGTTGAGGGGGTGGTAGCTCAGGCAGTAACAAGCAGAGCTGTGAAAACCAGCGACCCCGGGATCGCGTCTCCATTCGGCAAACTGGATATCGTTGGAAACATAAGCAATCTCCTTCACTCCTCGCCGCCTCTCTCCACCCAGGAGTATAAATAGGTACCAGGGTAATAACTGGGGGAAGTTACCAATAATAGACTGAAATGAGAAAAATCCCAGCCTAGAATGGCATGAATGTGACCTGGAATCAGGGACTTCAAGATTCAAGATTATTTATTTCATGCTTAATATACTATATACAGACATTACAATTGGGCAGTCCATCAAAGGCATAGCCTATGAGTCGATGAACCCCCTACACACAAAACAAAACATTACAATATATAGGCTGATAGTTAATTATACAAACATCCGTGAGTAAACACAGACCACAGGACGGCACAACATCTATTTTTTGTACCATATTGCCATGATTGTTCCACATGTAACGTAGTTTTCATATAAAGGATATTTTAGATTCCAGCCAGGATTTTTTTATTGTAGATACAGTTTTTTTAATATGGTACAGTGGGGGGGGGGGTGCTCAACAAAGCCACAGTAGTATTTGGGCTGAGAAGTTGTTGGTAGGTGTGACTTAGATATTTTATAGTAGAGTGTTGGCATCTGATATATCCATTGAGAAAGCGGATATCAGATGAAGATTCAAGATGATTGAGATCTGATTGTGTCCATCTGTTTTGGCTCATTTCATGCTTTTCAGCATGGTACTCGATAGACGCCAACCAAACCAATAACTTAAAAAATCACTAATGTAGGTGATATATCAGATATAGCTCTCATGCATGCTGAGAGGAAATGGGTTAAACAATTGGACACTCTATTATAACATGTAGCAGCCAGCAGCATCTTTCAGTTAAATTGATTTCCAACAGTTCAAAAGTTACATATATCATGCATATAGAGTCAAACTCGTATTAACAGACCATCGAAATGAGAATAGAGCTTCTCAATTAAACCGTTAACACTCAAATTCGGAACCCCTGGAATGACTAGCTCGGTAACCGAGCCAGTCATTTCAGTGATAAATTTTCAAAAACTTTCTTTAATTGGTCTGCAAATGAACATCTTCTATGAGAAAATTGAAAATTTCTTGAACAACTTTTAGGGTTAGAGGTAATGCATGATCTCTTATTATGTAGAGAAATGTATTGCTTTTAAATGGGATTTGTAAATTGAAGAACGTGGTCTATATACCAGATAGTTGTCTTATTGGGACATCTGAGGGATTACTGCGAATGATATAACACGGAATTAAGCACTAATCAGTAGAAGCATCTTATTTTGTATGAGGTACATGTGGAACATTGTCTGTTTTAGTGGAAGTAAACCATCCTATTCAGTTTCTAAGTGTCTTTATATAGTTCTTGCAAAATCATAAGCTTCTTCCAGGTAGTGTTTTCAAACTATTTAACAGAAGGGACCTTAAGGCAGGTACTCTCTTAGGATAGGAAAACTGTTGAAAACTTTGAAAATAATTCGACTGGAAGTGTTTGCTGCATTAGACAGTCAGATGTTGTATTGGATATTATAAACAGGTAGTAAATAAAGTAGGTTTGACAGCAACTTATTCATCATGGTAATAAATACCTTAGCAGTGGAAGTTTAAATAAATTATACACATTCTTATAGCTAGGATCATTTTAGTCTGAAAATCATTGCACTGAAAGTAATTTCTCAATTAGGAATAAATACCTTTCAGTGAACTTGTTTTCAAATGGGCATCACTTATGACAAATTTTCTACATTGTTGATTGATTTATTCCATTAAATGGTTACACACTGACTGGTATAGTTTAAATCCACAAATCCCCTTTTATTGCTATGATAAATCCTACAGTATTCATTCACATATTCTATTTATTTTGCTAAACACATCCATGCCACTTCTGCCCTCACTTGCGAAACTCACATTATTCCACCTATACTTGACCTTCTCTTATATTTTCCGTCATTATGAAATTTAGTTTAACCTATTTAGTGATGAGAACTTTTTAAAGCTATTTTTAAAGTAATTTGTCTGGAAGAAAATTATTTAACAGAATGTAATTTCGTCCACAGGAACCAATACAGTCCAATTGTTGTCAAATGTACATTCCTCTTGAGAAATCCATCTTGTTGAGAAATTTACTCCATTAGCCCTTTCATGGATGGAATACTTAAAATCACATTTTTAATGCAACCATCCAGAAAAGCAGTTGACTACTTTGAAAATAATCTGACTGGATTATTTTGCTGCCTTAGGCAGAAGCAGCTTATAAATAAATACATTTCAAAATATGCAATAGAATATTTGCTATGTCATGAAAATTTAGTTGCATTATTGAAAAAATTAAGAGCTGTTTAAATCTATGCACTCACACCTGGAGGGTACTTTTATTGCTTCAACAGCATCCTGCTGTTTTCTCTTCATTCTCCCACAAACACCAGGCTACTTATAATCACACCCTGGTATATGCTCAACTATTTCATGCAATAATTTGCCCCTATAGACACCCAGATGTGTACGTAAACTGACACAAGCTTGGATGATGTAGGGCAAATTCTGGTGAATAGTGTGAAACTAATTCGCATGCTAGTTGTTGCTGCCAAAGCTTCCAGTCACATTGTCTTCAAGATAAATTTTCTGTTTGGTTTGATCCTAGATAGCTCAATTGCTTAGTAGGAATTAACATCTCATATGCACAATTTAACACATTACATCTCAAATTCAGTATATTAAAGCGCATTATAGAAAATGTAACTATTTATTTTAATGATTGCATTTAATATTGTTTGTTTTGATTATGCTTTCGCAAACTGCCACATATATTATAGTTATTATCTTAACCCTTATCACATTAATGCCAAATATAATTGATACATGGTCAGTAGCAGAATGTCTGGTGTACATTTGACAATGCTTTTGAAATCTGTTGCTCTCACATTAGGTACCAACAGTTTATAGCAATTTTGTTTCCAGAATGTACACCGGCTAACATATGCAACTGACTTTGGGAAGCTATTATTTCAGTCGTCAAAGGGGTTCCAGGACCACAAGGCAGATACAAGTTCTTTATGATTAAATACATATGGTTTGGGAATATTTCTAATTTACCTAGCTTGGAAGATTATGTTGTCTATATATATTGTATGAAAAGTATTTGAAAAAGCATTTGAAAACTATTTGAAATTTCAAATACTTTAACACAAGTATTCAAATGCAAATACAAATAGTTGTGATTTGACATCTTAAAATGCAAATGCAAATACTTGAAAAAATTATTTAAATGCATTTAAATGAAAATGCATTTGCATTTGACCCCATGTCTGGTGAGTAGTGAGATTGTTAGCTATGTAGTTAGCTGGCTAGTCAGATAGAGAGAAGAACCTAAGGTAAACTTTGTTATGTTTTATTAGAATGATTCTGTCTTAGGAATCGATTGTAGGTAAGTGGAATAGATTTAGAATAGGTAAGCGACACGTGTCTAGAATTTGGAACTAGAACAGATTTACTGAAGTACCTGTAAATCTACGATGACTAGGCATTACAGAATATTGTAAGGTCTCTTCTTATATGATATGGCCATTGGACATGTCTGGTGCTGATCCAGCAAACGCTCTAGATGTGGATGCAATTCAAAGATCCATATTTGAAATTTCCATTGGTTTACTATGGGGGATACAACGCATTGAGACGCAAATTTCTTAAAAACTATTGGAATGGGTCTCTTTAAAATTGAGATGAAGTCAAGACGCTATAGGACCCATAAGATCACCAAATTTCTAGTCGATCGGAGGAAAACTCAATTTGTCGACCATTTTGAAAAATATTTTTTTTTTCTCCATTTATCATTTTGCGTTCATTTCTGCAAAATATATATGGTACTTTTGACCCCTGGTCGTCATTTTGAAAAAACATTTCCAAAAAATATATTTATCAGAATTTTTCTTCCTGAGTTCATTTCTGAAAAAACCCGCGAACACTGGTATTTTAGCCCAAAATCCTTTCATGGCGGCCATTTTGCAAATCTTTTTTCTTTGCAAAATCATCATCCTCGGTACTTAACATCATCCCCAAGTATGGTAGTTATCCGATCAAATCTCTAGCTGTAGTAGCACTTCAAACATCCATTTGAAAATCCTCATACATATCCTATTGGACATAGTTCCATGCATTGAGGGGTCAGAGGTCTGGCGACCATTTTGAAAATAAAAGGTTTTCAAGAATAAATCGCCATTGGTAACATCTCACCAAGTATGGCAGTGATTCCATCAAAACTCTAGGTGTAGTAGCATATCAATACTGAAAACCCCCATACATTTCCTATGGGAACTTTTTGCCCACTCAAAGGTGATTAGTTCGAAAACTAATGAGAATATCCGAAATACAGGTGATAAAATGTTTGATCTACATGGGCACCACAAGTTGACTAAGTTTGGACTTGGTTTACTGGAAAGTGTAGGAGGAAATAGGGTGTGAAAATCGTCAATAACAATAATAATAATAATAATAATAATAATAATAATAATAAAACGAAAGATCCTGTAAATCGCAGATTAATAAACGAGTAAACAATAGAATACAGCATTGCATCATCCGTACCATCTATCTCCCGCAAGAAGGAAGATCCCGGTCGCTACGCGAGTTGAGATGGTGGCGACCGAATCCACAACACATCTCATTCACCCGGTACCATATTAATATTTAATGTGGTTTACCTTAGTCTGTTATTCATGATTCTCGTTTCCAGTTTTGAGCTGATTCCAGTTGCGTTTGTCTTGGACCTGCTTGCCATTTACTGCTTAGTCTCCCTGCTATGGTAGGCTTTGCTCCCGAAATGGCTTTGGAATAATTTCATTTGGGAGCCTATTTTCAGACTGAGTACCTGTTTCGATCTCTGGGCACTGCCTCTCTTGGACATTTTGTAGCAGGTGTTACAAGTGAATGACAGATTCAGTTTCTCAGTTAATCATATGGCATCATAATCAATTACGTTATGAATGACGTAGCTAAGTTCGCCACGGACGCTTAATTAATGATGGGCTACGCGTTGTTGTACGAATTGTATGTCTTTACTGTTTAATAAACAATCTGCTGAATATTGTGAAACTCTCTCTGGGCTCTCTCTCTCTCTCTCTCTCTCTCTCTCTCTCTCTCTCTCTCTCTCTTTCTCTCTCGCGCGCTCGCTCGCTCGCTCGATCGCTCGCTCTCTCTCACTCTCTCGCTCTCTCGCTCGCTCTCCCTCCCTCCCTCCCTCCCCATCTCTCTCTCTCTCTCTCTCTCTCTCTCTCTCTCTCTCTCTCTTTGACTGGGCGCTGTTTCTGCCCTAGGCTTACCTGTATAGCTTTCCGGAAATTGATGGTCAGGGAGTTCAGGGTTCGATTGATCCCAATACGGGCGAGGTATGGGAGGGGCTTAGTTAAATATGGGCAGGGCATAGATAAACCTGGATTCCTCCATTCTCCTCAGATTTACGAACTGATTAGGTTGAATGATTTCTTTATCTTCTTGCACTCGACTGTGATGACTAAGTTTTATATCATATTATTTCTCGGGAAACATAACTCTATCTGTCTGCTCTACTCACTAGTGTGTACTGACCTATCAGCATACCGTGGTTACGCACAGTATATATTACAGTAAGCAAAATTATTTTTGTCACACATGTGCTCATAAAGACTGTAAAATGGACCTTTGCAGTTTTGCTCAGACCAGCCCACTTCTAACTAAACTCCACCCACACCTCGCTTGTGTACGCTTGTAATGGGATCGATCGATCGATCGCTGAACTTCCTGACTATCAATGTCCAGAAAACTATACAGGTAAGCTGTTGAATATTTTGAAACTAAGTTGACTGGGTGCTGTTGCTGCCTATAGCAGCAGCACCGCCCAGTCAAATTAGTTTCAACATATTCAACAGCATGTTTCTTAAATAGCAAACACATACAATTCTTACAACGTGTCGGACTATTAAGCATTAAAGACGGGCTTAATTGATCGAATTACGACCTAACCATACACGTCGCGTAGTTGCTTATGACGTCATATGATTGACTGCGGGAATGGTTTCGTGAATTGACACGCATAAACATTTGTTGATTGACACAAGGCCTTGAATAGTCTGTACTTTGATTATGTTGATTATGTTGATCGTAAGAATGATCGACGCTTACAATGTCTGACATTTACAAGTAATCTGCACCTACGTACGCACTGACAAATTGTCGCTCTGCATCTCGTTATTTCAATTCATTCAGATTTTTTGATTCGGAATATAATCCGCCAGTCAGTGTTTTACATCCGAAACATCGTCAGCGTCCTATCGCACAGCATTGCCCTCCCACTAACGCACTCGTATC
Organism: Chaetoderma sp. LZ-2023a; assembly: GCA_034401795.1. Classification (NCBI taxonomy): domain Eukaryota; kingdom Metazoa; phylum Mollusca; class Caudofoveata; order Chaetodermatida; family Chaetodermatidae; genus Chaetoderma; species Chaetoderma sp. LZ-2023a. The sequence goes on from JAVVLW010002934.1 coordinate 134,684, forward strand.
GAGACCGTGCTTACGCATTTTTGATGTCTGTGCTAAGTTCGCGAAACTTCATAAATGAGGTCAGTCAACTACCGTCTAATGAAATTGCTTGATTATTATTATCTTACTAATATACTGTCAATCACATAGATTGATATTTGTGCCTCGCAAGCTCGCCATCGATATTGGCACGAAGATACGCCTCTATATTTAGATTTATAGCGAACTTGAAGTAGGGAGAAATCTGATTGGCTATCTGAAAACCAGCATGCTTTTTTTTTTCTTTTTCTTAAACCGGCAGTCAACATAGCGAGAAACCGCTGGTTTGCAAGTAAGGCCTCGAATAGCAAAACGATGTGAGTGGGCGTATGGTAGTAAGATGGAACATCGTAGTCTCCATTAACAGCATTTCTTGTGCTTGGGTTTGTACCAAGTAGTTTATGAAATATGAGTGCTGGAACGCATGTACCCAGCAGGCACGCAGCACGCACTCACGCACGTACGTACGCACGCACACACGCACACACGCACGCACGCAGGCATGCACGCACGCATGTACGCACGCACAAACAACGGATGAACGAAGGATCGAACGAACAATCGAACGGCCGAAGGCGCACACGCACGCACGCACGCATGCTGTCTGGTGTCTTGAGTAAAGTAAACCACACAACAATGTGTTAATGAAAATAACTTTAAACAGTGTTGTTGGCTGCCCTGAGTACGCAAGCTTACTTCCATCTCGATTGGCTTGCTCACCCGGCCTTGCAAAGACGGGAGTCACCACCTGGTCCATCCGTGCCTACAAGTCAAGGACAGGAAAGCCTTTCAGTCCTGAGGCAGTTTTCCTCATGCACGAACAGCCTGCGGAATGCTCCACCTGAACTCACAGTCTTGGAGAAAAAAGCATTCTACTTGAAACAATTTTGCCGGTATGTACCGCAAAACACTTCGGCTGCTGCTTCTCCTCCTCCGCACCTAATTCTCCCACCGCCACCACCCACCCCTACACCGCCACTACTACTACTACTACTACTACTACTACTACTACTACTACTACTACTACTACTACTACTGTGTACTACTACTACTACTACTACTACTACTACTACTACTACTACTACTACTACTACTACTACTACTACTACTACTACTATTACCTTTTCAATCCGACAGTGATGCAGTTACAGAATTCGGACAAAATTCACGGAGGAACTCCTTTAAGAGGATTGCAAACCCCCAAAAATCCAGCGAAATTGTAAGCCTGTTAAATATTATACCAATGACAATTAGCCGCAAACAGCGATGGGGGTGGGATGGGTGGAGGTTGGGCAGGGGCACGTAGATAGTATCCTGGTTGCTAAGACAATAACCTTATCGGGGTACTCGTAATAGTGCCACTTTCAAACTCAATGCCATGCCCTTGATTAAAAGAACCTAAGAAAACGACCAACAATTGCGCCATTTATCAGCAAACTAATTTCCAATGCATTTCCAATGCATTTCCAATGGCACAAATGCATTGTGATAAGAAAATCGTAATATCTCGCGAGCCGCTTGTGATATTCAAGTTCTGTAAACACCCCGTGATGAATCAAACGTCGAAGCAATCGACCAAGTATTGCGTTATTTATCGCCAAATCACGTAAATAGAAGGCAGTAGTCATATTTGCAATAACAAAAACGGTAATATGTTCGTTAACGATTTTATTTCCGCATTCAATAGGGGCCTAGTCCACCTACGTCTATGCAAAATTTCAACACCTCTGACACCCCTAGAAATATAAGTTCCAGCAACCCCGGCCCCCCCCCCCCTCTCTTATTCAGCATTTTCAAGAAAACCGCTTAAGGAAGCAATCATATCTTTGCAATCAAGACGTGGGATACACAGTGCTAGACGAATACCAAATAACAAGGTGGTTGGCTAAAAGAACGTGGAGAAAACGTAATTCAAATATCACAAAATGTCCCTATGGTGATCTTTCGGGGCATAGGAAATCGAAGATGGTTGACGATCGCCTCATTTCACACGTTCTAATAAATTTGAAATTGGAACACCATTTTACATATTGAAGATTTTGTGATCTTCGGGGTTCGATGACAACGTCTTCTTCTTCGGTAGTGAATCCCGCTTCGTTACCGGTAACCAGATAATGTTTCTGCGACAAAGCTATCGGTTAACGGAGAAGGAGTAAGGCAGACGAGCTCGCCTCGTCTGACAGATGGGAGGTGACGAAATTTAATGTTGACTGCTGGGCCTATCTGACGTGATGTTCCTCAGGTAAGGACTGGAGGTTTCCTCCAGCTCAAGACTAGGTTCCTACTCTAACAAACCTAACCAACGCCGAACTTACATATACGTAAGTTAAACTTTATATTTTACAAATATACAAGGTTTTAAAGCAAGGAGCAAAATAGCTCACAAATCAAACTTGGTAAAATCAATGTACTAAACTAACAAATCTATCCTAAATTAAATACGACAGAGCTTCGTTATACTAAGCAATAGCTCACAGTGCTGAACGTCAGCGTGACGTTCAGGATTCACAGTGGTGAATTGACTAATTTATAAGTCTGAAATTCTGACTTATATACAATTTATCTTGGTACTCTAGCCAAGTTCTATATCTATCATCATAATTATATTCTTCCTGAATCCGTTAAATGACTCTTCTAGGTATGCTATAAGCACAGCTTGATTGGCCCGGACCATCAGTCCACCAATCAACTTCTGCTTATTTCTTCCTAGAAGTTTCTACCTAGCAAACGTTGGTCGTTCTGACCAATCAACGATCCTTTCATTTCGTTGTTGGATGTAAAACCTATTCTATTTAATTCTCTGTTCCAGAGTTTGATCGACGCTCATTGATCATGACGTCATTCTGACCAATCAAACTCTGTGCTACTCTTCTATGGAGATGATGCCTCACATAGACAAAGCGGTGGTAGCTGGTTCTGATTTGATGCGATCTGTCAGCTAACTAACAACATTACGGAATGTGTTGTTGTTGCATGCCATTGTATGAGTGACATATAGTCGATTATGTTATTAATTCCTACAGGACGCTACAATGTCCATGTCCTGTCCATTGCCTAGTGATGGATAAGTCTGTAGGATGCTAGAGTTAATAGGCACATGAACTGTATGATCTCATTGCCAGCTGATGTTGTTTTATCCTCATGTGAGAATCTAGAATGCCTACGTCATCAACCAAGTCCATTTGTCACATCCGATTCCCGTGATTCTTATACCTCAATTATTTTCAAACTATCGATCCAATAAACTGCTGAATATCATAAAAGTGTATGCCGACTGAACAGCAACAACTTTCATCTAAACTACTTCCAGATACACATCAACTCAGAACCGTGTGACTCATTCCAATCAATTGGCCTATTTCAATTTTGACGATACAACTGTATCCATCCATCCTGAGTGTGCTACATTCACACACCCTCTATTTAAAAACTGAATGTCATCGGCACTAGCTGATGTCAACTAGCTGATGTAATAATAATAACTAAATATTGAAAGTATAAAGTCAACCGATCCATTAGCTCACCTGGTATTTTCAAATCATAAATTTCTCTTTGGACTTACTCGCAGATATAAGACATCTAGCGGGGTCATGACTTCCCACAAGACAATCCCATGTCTACACTATGCCTACCCACTTTTACTGTTAAATGCCAGCAAATAGAAAATTCAAAATGGCCACCAAAATGCCCACATGTCATTGATCTCTCAGCTGCAAATTTGACTTGCGCCTGATGCATCATGATCTTGCACAAATTCCAGTCAAGCCCGTCAAGTAGTTTCAGAGAAAGATAACATTTTATATGTTGTTACGTCAACCGAATGGCAGCCGCAACCATGAGCCCGTAAACTTCTCTTGAACTGTTTTGATTTTCGGCCAATATCTACCGGGCACTGCTGTTGCCTATGGCAGCAATAGGTCTCCATCAGATAACCCCAAATGCACCTAGCAGGCGACAATCTTCAAACTGAAACAACATTTAAAATCGAAAACAATCTGACCCGGGAGATCTATTATAACGAATTCATCTACAAGATCGAATGTGACCAATGTGAGGAGACATATAGGCGAAACAAAAAGGCTTCTCAGCACCTGAGTTAAAGAACATCTCAAAACCAACTCCAACCCAGCTATGACAGAACACACAGAATCCATTGGTCATGTCATCCCCACCAGCAGAGCCTCGGTCGTCATCAACATCGAGACCAACTTGTTTAAAAGGAAGGTTAAAGAGGCCATAGACATCTACAAACATCAACCAACCACGAACCGAGACGAGGGCTACCATATACCAGCATTCCACCAGTGCATGCTCTCACGTGACTCCACAATACCTGACCAGAGTGACGTTCCGTCAGTTGGTGCTGAAGACGTAACCGAGATGGTCACGAATGCTACACTCAAACAATTTCTACATCCAGGGGAGGTAACTAATATTTCCTTATTATGAACCATCCTGGGATCGTGACAAACATTTTCGGAAATATTATAACGTAGTTTGCACATTGTGTCACTATCAAAGAAACTGGTGCACACGTTTCAACAATTTTCAACACCAGAGTAGTAAGTGTTAATTACTTTGAAACTGAGCTAACCAGAAGCCGTTGCTGATTGGTATAGTAATAACATTTGCCAGTCAGATCACTGCCAAAATATTCACCAACTGCTCCATTGATATTTAAATATAGCGATTGCCAAATGTCGTGTGTTTAGGATGCTCGTCAAGGTTAGTATCTGCCAAGGTACTACAAATTTAAAATAAAGCTAAGTTAAATCAGAATAACATATATCAACATACGACAATCAACGAGAATGCTAATTTAAAGTTCGGCGGCTGCCCACCGTGTCTCGTCCTCAGTCGAAATCCTTAGCTTTCTCAGGTCCATTTTCGACTTGAGTGTGCCGAGTCCTGCTTTCTTGAGGCCACCTCGTAGCACGCTTAGCAGATTTATGCAGTGACGTCCTCTCTTGGCTTTTTAGTTGTTGGCTCCGAGTAGGGCAAATTCCAAGGCTCTCTGTGCTGGTGTCTCTTCTGGCATCCTTAACACATAGTCAGACATGGATCATCTTTGCTGGGCAACTCGCACAGACAGCGGCGACGTATTACAAATTCTTGTATGGTGCATCATTTGAAATTATGTTGTCTGACAATCGGTGTCCAGTGATGGTGTGTAGGTGTTTGCGGTGGCAGGCATCGAGTTTGTCCAGAGCTGCCTTTGGAGGTGTCCAGCTTTTACACTTATACAGCATCAAGGATACGCATGTTGCATTATATAAATGTATTCTTTTAACAAGAGCATCGTTGATCTACGAATCCATAACTTCCAGAAGGAATGGAAAGCTCTGTTCCCGATGACGCAGCGTGTTGCAATGTCAGCAGCACTGCAAACCGCGGGTCCAGGAGTTTACTTTTCCTCCATGGTTTGCCGCCACGAATTAGATCGTAATTTTCATTAGTTTCATGCATTATGGATAGGTATATGTGGGTGAACTCTGTTTTGGATTCATTCATAAAATGATTCTCAATTTTTAGTTTGCTTGCAGCTGTTCGGAGAAGTTCGTAAAGGGGTTTCCTTTCCTCGTCTATGAAGTCCACAACGTCAGCATATTCCATCTCTAGCAACATACCCATTAATGACAATGGGAGCGGGGGTGGGAGAGGGTGGTGGTCTTGTGGAACTTTCTCGCACGAATTTCAATCCAGCAGCAAGGTAAGAAGTGAAAAGCACAGGAGATAGACCATGCCCCTCTGGAGGGAGCCAATTGATGTCTCAAAATCTACAAACGTCACTGACTTGACACATACTCTCAGCTTGGTGTCAGCAAGCAATAGTCTCACTGGTCGTGGTGCATCTTCATTGCAATTGGCCTGGTGTAGTACATCTAAAATCGTTGAGTGTATAATTGTGTCGAAGGCTTGCGACATGTCAATGCCCATTTTGTGGAAATCCTAGTGTTTGGACATGATTATCAACACAATCATGCATTGAAGATTTTACGTATGCTGTTGAGGAGCACAATGGGCTATAGATTGACCAGGTGTGGGTGTGGCCAATTGCTTCTTGGGCTTGGGTAGTGCGATAAGGGTGCCTTGGCATACAACTTGCATATTTGAATAGTTCATTGCTCATGCCACCAGGTCCAGATGCATGCCCATTTTTCATGGTTTGGTGCGGTCTTCACCTTGGCCACTTTGATAGATGCGCAGGCATAATACTTTCTGCTCTGCTGAGAGTTTTACTACTAGAGGGTCGTTAGTATACCTAGTTCGGTTGTTTTTTAGAATACCTATCGTGCTGGTAGCTGATGGTTCTATAGATGTCAGTATTTTGGTTAGGGCTTCGCTTGGATCGGAGCTGACGTCGATGTTAGCTATCTGCTCCCCATGGGCCTTTTTGTGGCATTTGAGTGCCAGTGCTGCTGATGAGCGTGGGTAGGTTGTAGGTGACTTTACCCTCTTGCCTCATATAGTTATATGTTATAGTGTTCACAGGCGGCACCTAAGGGTTGCTGATTGGATGTTGCACCCAGGCCACGTACACTCCACAAAGCTATGGTAAGCTCCTGAAAAGATCGCGTCGTTCGAGGATGTCGAGCACAGTTTCTTCTTTGAAGAAGGTTTGACATAATCAGAGTTGCCTCTGTATGCGGATGTCAGCCCACAATCCCTGATGAATTAGTTTCCCAAGAAAGCTGGTACTTACTGCGGAGACCCTGCGTGGAGGTGTCATCATTTTAAAGTTCAGTTAGCCGGTAAAATTCACAATGCATGCAGCTGATAAACAAGTATCGACATATAGATTGTATTGCTTTTTAGTAACTGGGGGCTGATTTATGTCTGGCCTCTGATCACCCGATGCTGCCAGATGCTCCATACTCTTACAGATAACAGGGTGTCTAACAATGGATCTTTCAAGTTTTAACCAAGGACCGTCCATCTCTAGCTAAGCTCCACCGATCGATCCCTGAACTCCCTGAATATCAATTTCCAGAAAACTATACAGGGAAGCCACTGAATATTTTGAAACTAATTGGACTGTGTTGTTGCTGCCAACAAGATTTTTCTTACATAGTAAAGCCATACAATTCGGACAACATCGCTGATTCCGTTATCAATTATGCATTCGTGATGAACTTATCTACCTCGTTCAAGATATCATTGCTTATGACGTCATCATACACGTCACGTAGTTGATTAAGACATGATATCATGGCTGTATAAACTGGAATGGTCTATTCGTTCTCTTTCCTATTGATTATTCGTTCGAATCATAAGCAATCTTTGAACGTACTTGTTTCAGCCATTAATTTCATATATTTGATTCCGGATTTAGCAAGGAGAATAATGTTTGATTTCCCCAAAAACCTGTAGTTATGCGAAACCATGATGTTCTATCGTTTTCTCCTTGGTATTACTTAAGGTCAGTGCTTGTTGTTTTCAACAGAAAATTCAAATGGCCGATCCATAGCCTTCGAATAAATAATTGCAATGTTAGGTCTCGTAATTTCCATGGTAGACAAGTTATATATATTTTGAAAATCTTCTAATATTTCATTTGAAATATAAAAATCCGCGTTTTTACCTGACAAAAACGCTCGTATCAACTGCATACTGCATATTGAGAAACGTTTAGTCACACCTTTTCTCAATGCATACAAATTCGCTGAAAGCGATTGATAATGTAATAAAATATTAACCCATTTAATAAATCTGTAACCTAGTCCAATACGGTGTAAAGACTTAAACAAGAAATCCCATTCAAGGCAGTCAAACCCCTTTTCATTATCAAGTACTGCTTGAATACAACCCTTTTCTACTAACTGTGTAAAACTCCATATAAGCAACGTATTTGCTAATATTCTTCTTTCTGGCACAGAGCAGGTTTCATCTTTTCAATGTGCCAATCTTATAGTCTACACAGAGTAGAGAGATGGGCCTATAATTCTGTATTTTATTGCCATTTCTCCTCTTGTACATAAGCCGAAGATATGCCCTTGAGCCATAGTTCAAGGGAGATAGATGACCGTTTTTAAAATGTCGTCTATTATTTCTTCTAATACCGGACCAAATGCCAAAATATTCGATGAAATTCGATGGGAAATCTGTTACAACCAGGAGACTGTTCTAAATTCATACCTTTTAGAGAATTTGTTAATCATCAAGTGTTAGCGGTTGGTTATAGCGTTCACGGCATGGGTCCGGAAGCCTTTGCGTTATATTAGCTACTAAGTCTATATCTATAATTGTAACTGCATCGCGACCCTCATCCTATATCATGATTTAGAATAGTCACATATTGTCTCTATCATCTCATCATTTGAGGACACAGGTACACCATCCTTAGTTTTAAATGAGCGCATTAATTTTTCAAAACCTCGTGCTTTTTCCACGTTGCAGAAATCACGTGTAGGCACGATTTTTCGATTATTCGATTAATCGCGATTATATAATTCAAAATGATCGTGGACGATTATAAAATGAAATAATCGTATAATCGCCATTTTGAAATTTCTGTCAAGACACCTTTAGGCTTGTGAAACTCTGCTCGCGTTACCAAGCATGGAAACAAACATTCGGCTATCAGCCGAATGTGTGAATGATTAAATAAACTAAATAAATAAATAACTTATTTGTTTGTATTGACTCAGGATTAGTTTTAGATGAATAAAGATTGTTCACTTGGTCGCTATTTGTCATTGTTGTTGTAATCACACATGCTTATCCCGCGTTCCCCATTCTCTGAATAGGTATGTGCTAACGGTTTTCCCAAAAAGGTTCTAGAACTGATACCACGGAAATTCAACGCATTTTCTAACGTAAAAATTCTCACCGCCTACGACTATGTTTAATGTATACCTCAAAACATCACCGGGGAAGTGAAATTATTTGATTTGAGCGACTAAATATTGCGTATCCTTTAATAAAGGTCCTTTATTACATCAAAATTAATCCACAATTTGATATAAAATGGCGTCGCGAAAAAAATACAAATCACGTGATTCGCCTCCAATTGAAGAGTTTATTTTAGAGCGAGTACTCGGATATAAATATTATGGAATCGGGAACTCGGAACTCGGGAATTTCTATATATTATCATTGCGCGATAGGAACTGAGTATTATACTGATCTGAATAACGGATACTCGTTTGATAAACTCCCGTTAGCATATAATATCTCGCGAGAACACGCCGCCTCCAATCGCAAAAGAGCCACTGGCTCGCCAACTTAAGAAGCTGACTATATTGTCGTTGGTAATAATTCAATTTGGATCATTTAATGTTGATCGGCGATACAAAATTTTCTCCCGTAGGCCCCTACTTGTTTGGTACATAAATTTGGTCTTAAAATATATTTATAAGGAAGCTATTTAATCACGCCAAGACTGTTTTAAGCGCATTTTAACTACAAAAGTGTGGAATAAACTTTATTATATCTTGAACATACGTAGCCTACTATTAGTATTAATCTAATAGGTGGTCGAGATTTACAAATCCGAGGCCTGTATTGACTTCTAGAGGGGCCGGAAATGTATCAGGGCAGAGATCCGTCTTCAGTAGACACACCCTGTGACACGATTGTTATTATTATACACGCTATTCTTACAAATTATCTGCTGAGTTAGGGGTGGGCTTCTAATACAGAGTTTTGCCTGCTAAGCAATCATTGGAGCTCATATGTCAAAGTTAGAGTGTGGACTTCTATTAGAGCATAGGCTACAATTAAACGAAATACGTTACCTTCCGTTTTCTGTCTAAATAAATCTTGATACATTCCTTTGTTTGCAATCAGCAACTGGCGTATTCTGTCCATGTATGTATACCCAAGTGCCTAACCCATAATCTTACAATCTGCAGTAGCATAATAACGTCCTCCAAGCAGCATTGACGTAGTTAATATAGTTCATGATTAATCGTATGATCGCGATTATTTTTCTTAAATGATCGCGATTATGAAAAGTGAATAATCGTGCAACCCTACCTCAGCATGCAGCTGTGCTCTTGGCATTATTTTGGCACCGGCCAACTGATATTGCTCTATTTTATTTAGTCTACCTTCTAGTTTAATAAATAGACCGAGTTATTATATTCACCATTATTTATTATTTCATATACTTTCGAAGTACTTATTTGCGCTTTCGCATTTCTTGTACTTTTTTGATGGAATACTGCCTTTAAATAGATTTCTGTTCAGATTTAGCATCATCCCACTAATCTGTCATAGTTTCCTACGAACTTTTCCTTTCATCCCAATGCCTCCAACTACTTTTCTACACATTTTCGATGGCAACTATCTCGTAGCAATGCTGCGTTAAGCTTCCAAATCCAATCTCCTCATTTGACTCAGTCATCATTGTCTAATGTAATGTAAAACATATTGTGATCGGAGAAAGTTACTGGTTTTATGTTAGTTTTACATATGTAACCTTTCAATGCGCATTCTACAAATGTCCTGTCTAACCCAGAGTCTGCCTAACCATTGGTTGAAAACTAAATAAAATATCATCAATCTGCCGTAAATCAACCGATCTTATGGTTAAATTGACAGACCTTTTTGTTTTCTGTAAACTACATTTATCCTGTCCTAATTTAAAGTCATCTTCTAAAGAGAGATGACCGACGTCTTCTGTAATATCATCTTCGCTTTGCATTTCGCTTCCATCCATAATGCGACCCTCCTGCATTTTGATTATTTTCTATGGTTAAAGTTACCCCTCATCTATAAGTGCTATCTCATCAACTGTACTTGCTTTGATACGAGTTATCGCGTTTCCTTTTTCCATTTCAGTGGCATAAACCTAGACAGACGCTTCTGTAGCTATTGCATCAGAAGCATGTGACTCAGTTGCATCCTTTAATGGCGGGTTGATTTCTTCTAATGTTAAATTTTTTTGGTTTTTTTTGGGAACGCCATTTGAAATGGACAGATGAACCACAGAGCAAACATTTATTTCTATTGGGAAAATCTGCTGCCAGATGTTCATTACTAAGGTAGATTCGACGTTATTTAATCTTCCCTCTATACCAAAAGGGCAGAACAAGCTGCCATCAAGCGTCAATCAGTTTGGTAAATGGCTATTCCCTTTTTCAACCAAATGCACCTTACACCATTCTCCAGCGTTCTGTCAAAGAGACGTTTCCTGTTCAGTCTTTTTGTACTTTGGCATACCTTTTAAGTTCATTCATGATTTGCTGATCTGAAATCTCCAATACAACTTTTATTTTCATTGAAAAGCCAGCTGACTCGATTTCTTCTACATTAAACACTTCACCTTTCACAATGAGATATTCTTCTAGCAGGTTTTCCTTGATACTTTCATTCGATGCTGTCACATCCTAAATAAGTTTTCGTAACATTAATTGGCCCCTGTAAAACAACAAGCTACGCCCCAAGCATGTCCTTTAACCCATAATACAACTGAATAGCAGAAACAGTGAAACACTACTACTACTACTACTACTACTACTACTACTACTACTACTACTACTACTACTACTACTACTACTACTACTACTAATACTACTATTACTACTACTACTACTACTACTACTACTACTACTACTACTACTACTACTACTACTACTACTAACTGAATGTATCATTATATTATCAAAGTTTTGGATCCATCCATGCACACAAATGATATAAATCTTGATGAGTAGTCATTAAACTGATTTAGCTCTTGTACTCTACTAGATATAGCACAGCGGCCTCGAAACAAAACGCACTAGGCTGGCAACAACGACAACTGCTGCTGCTGCTAATACTACTACTACTACTACTACTACTACTACTACTACTACTACTACTACTACTACTACTACTACCATTAGGACGTGTGACGTCACAGTGTATGTGTGACGTCAGACTATTAATGCTTTAATTAATTTAGGGAACATGGATATGATCGGTTAATCCAGTATTCCCATTCATTCCCGCTCCACTGTCCATGTATTCCATACCTATGCTCATGAAATAAACGTCTGATCAGACAGTTCCCAATTCATATGCTAATTAGGCTCCTGGCTGTAACTGATTACCACAGAGTATAGAATTGTTCGATCTGTCCTAGCGGCCTAAGTCCATCCCACTATGTAACTCGGTGAACTATTGATCGATCTGATGTTTTTGAAGTCGATGTTTGTATGGTAGACCAGGCATCAATATTACTTGAAATTAACATGACACATTCATTGCACATGATTGGCGCGTTATGATGAGAAAATAGTTCGTCTAGGTTTTATTATATTGGTCAATTTAATTTTATAGTTATTAACCTTTCTTGTATAATTATTATTTTTGAGATTCTATTTTCAAGTGAGTTTTAACAAATTGTTCTACGATAAGATTTTAACCATCTTTATGCATTTTATGAACGTCCACGCATTTATACATCAAACCATGTCCTCGTTCATCAATCACGTGACAGTGCTTTTGGTGGCAAACTCGCCAACTCCCACTCATCAGTTCGAAACATATCTCTAAGCGGTTCACACGTCATCCAGGAGCCACTTATTTCAAGAGTCCACGAACTCACCATGTAAAAATGTTAAAGTAATAGTGTGCCTGTGTCGTCTCGTCTTTGTCATCGTCTCAATGTGATCATCGTCATATCAGCCATCATTCGATTTTAATTGACAAGTGATGTCCGTCTCCCGACCAAATCCCAAAGTGAAAGGAAACTCTTTTGCCTCATTTGGTCTAAATTCTCTACCCATGACGTCATCAATCTAATCACTTTCAGACCAAATCATAAAGCAAATGGAACCTCGTGCCTTGCTTGGGTGGTTAGTAGTCTAACTTCTCTACCCGTGACGTCATCACTATAATCACCTTCAGACCAACTCCCAAAGCAAGCGGAACCTGGTGCCTTGTTTGGGTAAGTAGAAATCTATCTTTTCTACCTGTGATGTCATCAATCTCGTCATCTTCACGACGCTTTCATCTTGATGAAATGTTCGGACATTATTAGCGATCGCTGTCATCTTTACGATTCTCCACCATCTTTCGGCCTCGATCTTCTGTATCAGTAACTAAGCCAAGTTATCACACGAATCATCTCATGCACACTTAGTTAGTTTCTAGTCCCAACGCCTGAGTAACTAATCAACCCATTCATAGCGTACGTTCTAGATTGATTGAGTGGTTAATCTGTCTTTGAATTACTCAATAAATTTCATTATTATTATCCTACCGACTAGCGCTCAACTCGCTATTAAAATACCATTGAACTTGTAATGCATAATCCTTGAATTAAAATATGCATTCAAATTAATTATAAGTTTGCTATGCTATTTGGTGATTGCCTCTTTAATAAATTAACCCTTAGTGAGAACTAAAGTTTGATTGATTAAAATTTCAATCATCAAATTTCCAAAAAAATTTTCTTTCCGCTTATTTATGCATACATTTATTCAGTTGCTATAGCAGTGCTTGTAACGCATCACTGGCGCTTTTAAAATGTAATAAATTATAGCGTCAATTCACTACTCCATTCATACTATATCGATATCAACTTAGATACTCCGTTTATCTCTGATGAATGATTCATTAAATTTTGTTCTGTTTTCATAGATTCATTTACAGAATTTTCTCCACCGCATGCAGCTTAACCATCAAATAGTATCATTCCCAGATAAACTTATTTTCTGGTTCTGGTAAAGAAGTTTAATCACCTTATCTTTTGAAAGACAGATTGGAGCTGTTTAACCTTAGCTGCTAGAATTTGAATCGATGCATATCTGGGTTGATCGGCCGTAATTTTTATAGATAGATCAACGATATTATTGTCGTCGGTTAATGGGGAGCTCTGATGGTGACTGAGCAACGCGCAACTTTGACCGAGTCATACATATCTGAATTTTGATCATAACTTGATCACTGGTATATTGATACTAATGATCAAATTTGGCCAACAAGCGGAGACATGCGAGCGTTAAGTTCAATCCGCAGAGATCACCGCCATAGTTTGCCATTATCCAATCCCAATAATCTAATTTGAGTTGCAGCCATATCCATACACTGTCGCTCCTATCTGCTTAACTTCTTTCATTAACTCCGGGATCCTTTGCATTGATTCGAAATCCTTTCTATGTCAAATAGATCTGGTGTCCGGACACCATACAAACTACAGCGACCATATCCCTGTAATTCTTGATCCATGATACTTAACATTCGAGTCATTTAATTCACACCACTATGGGTGATTTCCTGTTAACTTGGAACTTCTGATTCGATCATCAACAAATTTGGTACTTACTATTGACACCTGGGTTGACATACTCGCCCAAACATCATAGACTGTTGAGCCTTATATAACCCCTAGATTTGATTCCATTGCATAACAATACTTTCTAGGTCATGAACTTGAAATAACCTTTGGGTAAAATTTGACATAATTGACCTAGATAACTCGACATTCCTATGATACTACTACTACTACTACTACTACTACTACTACTACTACTACTACTACTACTACTACTACTACTACTACTACTACTACTACTACTACTACTACTACTACTACTGATGCTGCTACTGCTCCTGCTCCTGCTACTGCTACTGCTGCTACTACTACTACTACTACTACTACTACTACTACTACTACTACTACTACTACTACTACTACTACTACTACTACTACTACTACTGATGCTGCTACTGCTCCTGCTCCTGCTACTGCTACTGCTGCTACTACTACTACTACTACTACTACTACTACTACTACTACTACTACTACTACTACTACTACTACTACTACTATTACTACTACTACTACTACTACTACTACTACTACTACTACTACTACTACTACTACTACTACTACTCCATACGTGAATGTCAACTGTCTGTCTACCTTGGATTTTCCGGGAAATTAGGCAATGTTGTTATCAGGAAATCAAACTATCAATAATAACAAGCAAGACCTAACGAGATAAAAAGACTTAGGATCCGGATTAACATTTTAATGGAGAGATCGGATCTGCCGCACAAGAAATATGACATCATAATCAAATTCATCACATGTTAGCTGATGTTACAAAGCGAGGTAGCTCCGTCGTGACATTGAAAGGTCCATCACTAAAAAGTACGAATTGTATCTATGTGATGAATTGACAATTGACAAACCATTCTCCTGAATATTTTAAAACTAGTTTGACAGAGCTCTTGCTGCCTTTTGCAGCAACAGCCCTCAGTTAAATAAGTTTTAAAATCTACAAGGCTGTATCTATATCGTTAACTCGAAACATCGATTCTAGGAATACAAGTTTAAACAGTTTTAATTCCATTCAGACACG
>JAVVLW010002935.1:0-10891 GCA_034401795.1 Chaetoderma sp. LZ-2023a
GCATGACACGTGTGTTATCTAAAGTAATAAACAGCCTTCATCACTCATCTAAAGTAAAAAACAGCCTTCGTCCCTCATCTAAAGTAATAAACAGCCTTCATCATTCATCTAAAGTAATAAACAGCCTTCGTCACTCATCTAAAGTAATAAACAGACTTCATCACTCATCTAAAGTAATAAACAGCCTTCATCAATCATCTAAAGTAATAAACAGCTTTCCTCATTTATCTAAAATAATAAACAGCCCTCATCATTTATCTAAAGTAATAAACAGCCTTCATCACTCATCTAAAGTAATAAACAGCTTTCCTCACTCATCTAAAGTAATAAACAGCTTTCCCCATTCATCTAAAGTAATAAACAGCTTTCCTCACTGATCTAAAGTAATAAACAGCCTTCGTCATTCATCTAAAGTAATACACAGACTTCCTCACTCATCTAAAGTAATAAACAGCCTTCGTCAATCATCTAAAGTAATAAACAGCTTTCCTCACTCATCTAAAGTAATAAACAGCCTTCATCATTTATCTAATGTAATAAACAGCATTCATCACTCATCTAAAGAAATAAACAGCTTTCCTCACTCATCTAAAGTAATAAACAGCATTCATCATTCATGTAAAGTAATAAACAGCTTTCCTCATTCATCTGAAGTAATAAACAGCTTTCCTCATTCATCTAAAGTAATAAACAGCTTTCCTCACCCATCTAAAGTAATAAACAGCTTTCCTCACTCATCTAAAGTAATAAACAGCCTTCATCACTCATCTAAAGTAATAAACAGCTTTCATCACTCATCTAAAGAAATAAACAGATTTCCTCACTCATCTAAAGTAATAAACAGCCTTCATCACTCATCTAAAGTAATAAACAGCCTTCATCACTCATCTAAAGTAATAAACAGATTTCGTCACTCATCTAAAGTAATAAACAGCTTTCATCACTCATCTAAAGTAATAAACAGCTTTCATCACTCATCTAATGTAATAAACAGCTTTCATCACTCATCTAAAGTAATAAACAGCTTTCATCACTCATCTAAAGTAATAAACAGATTTCCTCACTCATCTAAAGTAATAAACATCTTTCATCACTCATCTAAAGTAATAAACAGCTTTCATCACTCATCTAAAGTAATAAACAGCTTTCATCACTCATCTAATGTAATAAACAGCTTTCATCACTCATATAAAGTAATAAACAGCTTTCATCATTCATCTAAAGTAATAAACAGCCTTCGTTACTCATCTAAAGTAATAAATAGTTTTCCTCACTCATCTAAAGTAATAAACAGACTTCATCACTCATCTAAAGTAATAAACAGCTTTCCTCACTCATCTAAAGTAATAAACAGCTTTCCTCATTCATTTAAAGTAATAAACAGCCTTCGTCATTCATCTAAACTTAATAAACAGCTTTCCTCACTCATCTAAAGTAATAACCAGCCTTCGTCACTCATCTAAAGTAATAAACAGCTTTCCTCACTCATCTAAAGTAATAAACAGCATTCATCATTCATCTAAAGTAATAACCAGCTTTCCTCATTCATCTGAAGTAATAAACAGCTTTCCTCATTCATCTAAAGTAATAAACAGCTTTCCTCACCCATCTAAAGTAATAAACAGCTTTCCTCAATCATCTAAAGTAATAAACAGCCTTCATCACTCATCTAAAGTAATAAACAGCTTTCATCACTCATCTAAAGTAATAAACAGATTTCCTCACTCATCTAAAGTAATAAACAGCCTTCATCACTCATCTAAAGTAATAAACAGCTTTCATCACTCATCTAAAGTAATAACAGCTATCATCACTCATCTAAAGTAATAAACAGACTTCGTCATTCATCTAAAGTAATAAACAGATTTCCTCACTCATCTAAAGTAATAGACAGCTTTCATCACTCATCTAAAGTAATAAACAGCTTTCATCACTCATCTAAAGTAATAAACAGCTTTCATCACTCATCTAATGTAATAAACAGCTTTCATCACTCATCTAAAGTAATAAACAGCTTTCCTCATTCATTTAAAGTAATAAACAGCCTTCGTCATTCATCTAAACTTAATAAACAGCTTTCCTCACTCATCTAAAGTAATAAACAGCATTCATCACTCATCTAAAGTAATAAACAGCTTTCCTCACTCATCTAAAGTAATAAACAGCCTTCGTCACACATCTAAAGTAATAAACAGCTTTCCTCATTCATCTAAAGTAATAAACATCTTTCGTCACTCGTCTAAAGTAATAAACAGCTTTCCTCACTCATCTAAAGTAATAACCAGCCTTCGTCACTCATCTAAAGTAATAAACAGCTTTCCTCACTCATCTAAAGTAATAAACAGCATTCATCATTCATCTAAAGTAATAACCAGCTTTCCTCATTCATCTGAAGTAATAAACAGCTTTCCTCATTCATCTAAAGTAATAAACAGCTTTCCTCACCCATCTAAAGTAATAAACAGCTTTCCTCAATCATCTAAAGTAATAAACAGCCTTCATCACTCATCTAAAGTAATAAACAGCTTTCATCACTCATCTAAAGTAATAAACAGATTTCCTCACTCATCTAAAGTAATAAACAGCCTTCATCACTCATCTAAAGTAATAAACAGCTTTCATCACTCATCTAAAGTAATAACAGCTATCATCACTCATCTAAAGTAATAAACAGACTTCGTCATTCATCTAAAGTAATAAACAGATTTCCTCACTCATCTAAAGTAATAGACAGCTTTCATCACTCATCTAAAGTAATAAACAGCTTTCATCACTCATCTAAAGTAATAAACAGCTTTCATCACTCATCTAATGTAATAAACAGCTTTCATCACTCATCTAAAGTAATAAACAGATTTCCTCACTCATCTAAAGTAATAAATAGCTTTCATCACTCATCTAAAGTAATAAACAGCTTTCATCACCCATCTAAAGTAATAAACAGCTTTCATCACTCATCTAAAGTAATAAACAGATTTCCTCACTCATCTAAAGTAATAAACATCTTTCATCACTCATCTAAAGTAATAAACAGCTTTCATCACTCATCTAAAGTAATAAACAGCTTTCATCACTCATCTAATGTAATAAACAGCTTTCATCACTCATATAAAGTAATAAACAGCTTTCATCATTCATCTAAAGTAATAAACAGCCTTCGTTACTCATCTAAAGTAATAAATAGTTTTCCTCACTCATCTAAAGTAATAAACAGACTTCATCACTCATCTAAAGTAATAAACAGCTTTCCTCACTCATCTAAAGTAATAAACAGCTTTCCTCATTCATTTAAAGTAATAAACAGCCTTCGTCATTCATCTAAACTTAATAAACAGCTTTCCTCACTCATCTAAAGTAATAAACAGCATTCATCACTCATCTAAAGTAATAAACAGCTTTCCTCACTCATCTAAAGTAATAAACAGCCTTCGTCACACATCTAAAGTAATAAACAGCTTTCCTCATTCATCTAAAGTAATAAACATCTTTCGTCACTCGTCTAAAGTAATAAACAGCTTTCCTCACTCATCTAAAGTAATAACCAGCCTTCGTCACTCATCTAAAGTAATAAACAGCTTTCCTCACTCATCTAAAGTAATAAACAGCATTCATCATTCATCTAAAGTAATAACCAGCTTTCCTCATTCATCTGAAGTAATAAACAGCTTTCCTCATTCATCTAAAGTAATAAACAGCTTTCCTCACCCATCTAAAGTAATAAACAGCTTTCCTCAATCATCTAAAGTAATAAACAGCCTTCATCACTCATCTAAAGTAATAAACAGCTTTCATCACTCATCTAAAGTAATAAACAGATTTCCTCACTCATCTAAAGTAATAAACAGCCTTCATCACTCATCTAAAGTAATAAACAGCTTTCATCACTCATCTAAAGTAATAACAGCTATCATCACTCATCTAAAGTAATAAACAGACTTCGTCATTCATCTAAAGTAATAAACAGATTTCCTCACTCATCTAAAGTAATAGACAGCTTTCATCACTCATCTAAAGTAATAAACAGCTTTCATCACTCATCTAAAGTAATAAACAGCTTTCATCACTCATCTAATGTAATAAACAGCTTTCATCACTCATCTAAAGTAATAAACAGATTTCCTCACTCATCTAAAGTAATAAATAGCTTTCATCACTCATCTAAAGTAATAAACAGCTTTCATCACTCATCTAAAGTAATAAACAGCCTTCGTCACTCATCTAAAGTAATAAACAGCTTTCCTCATTCATCTAAAGTAATAAACAGATTTCGTCACTCATCTAAAGTAATAAACAGCTTTCCTCACTCATCTAAAGTAATAAACAGCATTCATCATTCATCTAAAGTAATAAACAGATTTCCTCACTCATCTAAAGTAATAGACAGCTTTCATCACTCATCTAAAGTAATAAACAGCTTTCATCACTCATCTAAAGTAATAAACAGCTTTCATCACTCATCTAATGTAATAAACAGCTTTCATCACTCATCTAAAGTAATAAACAGATTTCCTCACTCATCTAAAGTAATAAATAGCTTTCATCACTCATCTAAAGTAATAAACAGCTTTCATCACCCATCTAAAGTAATAAACAGCTTTCATCACTCATCTAAAGTAATAAACAGATTTCCTCACTCATCTAAAGTAATAAACATCTTTCATCACTCATCTAAAGTAATAAACAGCTTTCATCACTCATCTAAAGTAATAAACAGCTTTCATCACTCATCTAATGTAATAAACAGCTTTCATCACTCATATAAAGTAATAAACAGCTTTCATCATTCATCTAAAGTAATAAACAGCCTTCGTTACTCATCTAAAGTAATAAATAGTTTTCCTCACTCATCTAAAGTAATAAACAGACTTCATCACTCATCTAAAGTAATAAACAGCTTTCCTCACTCATCTAAAGTAATAAACAGCTTTCCTCATTCATTTAAAGTAATAAACAGCCTTCGTCATTCATCTAAACTTAATAAACAGCTTTCCTCACTCATCTAAAGTAATAAACAGCATTCATCACTCATCTAAAGTAATAAACAGCTTTCCTCACTCATCTAAAGTAATAAACAGCCTTCGTCACACATCTAAAGTAATAAACAGCTTTCCTCATTCATCTAAAGTAATAAACATCTTTCGTCACTCGTCTAAAGTAATAAACAGCTTTCCTCACTCATCTAAAGTAATAACCAGCCTTCGTCACTCATCTAAAGTAATAAACAGCTTTCCTCACTCATCTAAAGTAATAAACAGCATTCATCATTCATCTAAAGTAATAACCAGCTTTCCTCATTCATCTGAAGTAATAAACAGCTTTCCTCATTCATCTAAAGTAATAAACAGCTTTCCTCACCCATCTAAAGTAATAAACAGCTTTCCTCAATCATCTAAAGTAATAAACAGCCTTCATCACTCATCTAAAGTAATAAACAGCTTTCATCACTCATCTAAAGTAATAAACAGATTTCCTCACTCATCTAAAGTAATAAACAGCCTTCATCACTCATCTAAAGTAATAAACAGCTTTCATCACTCATCTAAAGTAATAACAGCTATCATCACTCATCTAAAGTAATAAACAGACTTCGTCATTCATCTAAAGTAATAAACAGATTTCCTCACTCATCTAAAGTAATAGACAGCTTTCATCACTCATCTAAAGTAATAAACAGCTTTCATCACTCATCTAAAGTAATAAACAGCTTTCATCACTCATCTAATGTAATAAACAGCTTTCATCACTCATCTAAAGTAATAAACAGATTTCCTCACTCATCTAAAGTAATAAATAGCTTTCATCACTCATCTAAAGTAATAAACAGCTTTCATCACTCATCTAAAGTAATAAACAGCCTTCGTCACTCATCTAAAGTAATAAACAGCTTTCCTCATTCATCTAAAGTAATAAACAGATTTCGTCACTCATCTAAAGTAATAAACAGCTTTCCTCACTCATCTAAAGTAATAAACAGCATTCATCATTCATCTAAAGTAATAAACAGCTTTCCTCACTCATCTAAAGTAATAAACAGCCTTCGTCACACATCTAAAGTAATAAACAGCTTACCTCATTCATCTAAAGTAATAAACAGCTTTCGTCACTCGTCTAAAGTAATAAACAGCTTTCCTCACTCATCTAAAGTAATAAACAGCATTCATCACTCATCTAAAGTAATAAACAGCTTTCCTCACTCATATAAAGTAATAAACAGCCTTCGTCACTCATCTAAAGTAATAAACAGCTTTCCTCATCCATCTAAAGTAATAAACAGATTTCGACACTCATCTAAAGTAATAAACAGCTTTCCTCACTCATCTAAAGTAATAAACAGCATTCATCACTCATCTAAAGTAATAAACAGCTTTCCTCACTCATCTAAAGTAATAAACAGCCTTCGTCACACATCTAAAGTAATAAACAGCTTTCCTCATTCATCTAAAGTAATAAACAGCTTTCGTCACTCGTCTAAAGTAATAAACAGCTTTCCTACCTCATCTAAAGTAATAAACAGCCTTCGTCACTCATCTAAAGTAATAAACAGCTTTCCTCACTCATCTAAAGTAATAAACAGCATTCATCATTCATCTAAAGTAATAACCAGCTTTCCTCATTGATCTAAAGTAATAAACAGCTTTCCTCACCCATCTAAAGTAATAAACAGCTTTCCTCAATCATCTAAAGTAATAAACAGCCTTCATCACTCATCTAAAGTAATAAACAGCTTTCATCACTCATCTAAAGTAATAAACAGATTTCCTCACTCATCTAAAGTAATAAACAGCCTTCATCACTCATCTAAAGTAATAAACAGCCTTCATCACTCATCTAATGTAGTAAACAGCTTTCATCACTCATCTAAAGTAATAAACAGCTTTCATCACTCATCTAAAGTAATAACAGCTATCATCACTCATCTAAAGTAATAAACAGACTTCGTCATTCATCTAAAGTAATAAACAGATTTCCTCACTCATCTAAAGTAATAGACACCTTTCATCACTCATCTAAAGTAATAAACAGCTTGCATCACTCATCTAAAGTAATGAACAGCTTTCCTCACTCATCTAAAGTAATAAACAGCCTTCATCACTCATCTAAACTAATAAACAGCCTTCGTCACTCATCTAAAGTAATAAACAGCCTTCGTCATTCATCTAAAGTAATAAACAGCCTTCATCATTCATCTAAAGTAATAAACAGCTTTCCTCACTCATCTAAAGTAATAAACAGCCTTCATCACTCATCTAAAGTAAAAAACAGCCTTCGTCCCTCATCTAAAGTAATAAACAGCCTTCATGATTCATCTAACGTAATAAACAGCCTTCGTCACTCATCTAAAGTAATAAACAGCTTTCCTCACTCATCTAAAGTAATAAACAGCTTTCCTCATTCATCTAAAGTAATAAACAGCCTTCCTCACGCATCTAAAGTAATAAACAGCCTTCGTCACTCATCTAAAGTAATAAACAGCTTTCCTCATTCATCTAAAGTAATAAACAGCTTTCCTCACTCATCTAAAGTAATAAACAGCATTCATCACTCATCTAAAGTAATAAACAGCTTTCCTCATTCATCTGAAGTAATAAACAGCTTTCCTCATTCATCTAAAGTAATAAACAGCCTTCCTCACGCATCTAAAGTAATAAACAGCCTTCGTCACTCATCTAAAGTAATAAACAGCTTTCCTCATTCATCTAAAGTAATAAACAGCTTTCCTCACTCATCTAAAGTAATAAACAGCATTCATCACTCATCTAAATAATAAACAGCTTTCCTCACCCATCTAAAGTAATAAACAGCTTTCCTCACTCATCTAAAGTAATAAACAGCCTTCATCACTCATCTAAAGTAATAAACAGCTTTCATCACTCATCTAAAGTAATAAACAGATTTCCTCACTCATCTAAAGTAATAAACAGCCTTCATCACTCATCTAAAGTAATAAACAGTCTTCATCACTCATCTAAAGTAATAAACAGCTTTCATCACTCATCTAAAGTAATAAACAGCTTTCATCACTCATCTAAAGTAATAACAGCTATCATCACTCATCTAAAGTATTAAACAGCCTTCGTCATTCATCTAAAGTAATAAACAGATTTCCTCACTCATCTAAAGTAATAAACAGCTTTCATCACTCATCTAAAGTAATAAACAGCGTTCATCACTCATCTAAAGTAATAAACAGCTTTCATCACTCATCTAAAGTAATAAACAGCTTTCATCACTCATCTAAAGTAATAAACAGATTTCCTCACTCATCTAAAGTAATAAACAGCTTTCATCACTCATCTAAAGTAATAAACAGCTTTCATCACTCATCTAAAGTAATAAACAGCTTTCACCACTCATCTAAAGTAATAAACAGCTTTCATCACTCATCTAAAGTAATAAACAGCTTTCATCATTCATCTAAAGTAATAAACAGCCTTCGTCACTCATCTAAAGTAATAAATAGTTTTCCTCACTCATCTAAAGTAATAAACAGCCTTCATCACTCATCTAAAGTAATAAACAGCCTGCATCACTCATCTAAAGTAAAAAACAGCCTTCGTCCCTCATCTAAAGTAATAAACAGCCTTCGTCATTCATCTAAACTTAATAAACAGCTTTCCTCACTCATCTAAAGTAAGGAACAGCTTTCCTCACTCATCTAAAGTAATAAACAGCCTTCATCACTCATCTAAAGTAATAAACAGCCTTCGTCACTCATCTAAAGTAATAAACAGCTTTCCTCATTCATCTAAAGTAATAAACAGATTTCGTCACTCATCTAAAGTAATAAACAGCTTTCCTCACTCATCTAAAGTAATAAACAGCATTCATCACTCATCTAAAGTAATAAACAGCTTGCCTCATTCATCTGAAGTAATAAACAGCTTTCCTCATTCATCTAAATAATAAACAGCTTTCCTCACCCATCTAAAGTAATAAACAGCTTTCCTCACTCATCTAAAGTAATAAACAGCCTTCATCACTCATCTAAAGTAATAAACAGCTTTCATCACTCATCTAAAGTAATAAACAGATTTCCTCACTCATCTAAAGTAATAAACAGCCTTCATCACTCCTCTAAAGTAATAAACAGTCTTCATCACTCATCTAAAGTAATAAACAGCCTTCGTCATTCATCTAAAGTAATAAACAGCCTTCGTCATTCATCTAAAGTAATAAACAGCTTTCCTCACTCATCTAAAGTAATAAACAGCTTTCCTCATTCATCTAAAGTAATAAACAGCCTTCCTCACGCATCTAAAGTAATAAACAGCCTTCGTCACTCATCTAAAGTAATAAACAGCTTTCCCCATTCATCTAAAGTAATAAACAGATTTCGTCACTCATCTAAAGTAATAAACAGCTTTCCTAACTCATCTAAAGTAATAAACAGCATTCATCACTCATCTAAAGTAATAAACAGCTTTCCTCATTCATCTGAAGTAATAAACAGCTTCCCTCATTCATCTAAAGTAATAAACAGCTTTCCTCACCCATCTAAAGTAATAAACAGCTTTCCTCACTCATCTAAAGTAATAAACAGCCTTCATCACTCATCTAAAGTAATAAACAGCTTTCATCACTCATCTAAAGTAATAAACAGCTTTCCTCACTCATCTAAAGTAATAAACAGCTTTCCTCATTCATTTAAAGTAATAAACAGCCTTCGTCATTCATCTAAACTTAATAAACAGCTTTCCTCACTCATCTAAAGTAAGGAACAGCTTTCCTCACTCATCTAAAGTAATAAACAGCCTTCATCACTCATCTAAAGTAATAAACTGCCTTCGTCACTCATCTAAAGTAATAAACAGCCTTCGTCATTCATCTAAAGTAATAAACAGCCTTCGTCATTCATCTAAAGTAATAAACAGCTTTCCTCACTCAACTAAAGTAATAAACAGCCTTCATCACTCATCTAAAGTAAAAAACAGCCTTCGTCCCACATCTAAAGTAATAAACAGACTTCATCATTCATCTAAAGTAATAAATAGCCTTCGTCACTCATCTAAAGTAATAAACAGCTTTCATCACTCATCTAAAGTAATAAACAGCTTTCATCACTCATCTAACGTAATAAACAGCTTTCATCACTCATCTAAAGTAATAAACAGCTTTCATCACTCATCTAAAGTAATAAACAGCTTTCATCATTCATCTAAAGTAATAAACAGCCTTCGTCACTCATCTAAAGTAATAAATAGTTTTCCTCACTCATCTAAAGTAATAAACAGCCTTCATCACTCATCTAAAGTAATAAACAGCTTTCCTCACTCATCTAAAGTAATAAACAGCTTTCCTCATTCATTTAAAGTAATAAACAGCCTTCGTCATTCATCTAAACTTAATAAACAGCTTTCCTCACTCATCTAAAGTAATGAACAGCTTTCCTCACTCATCTAAAGTAATTAACAGCCTTCATCACTCATCTAAAGTAATAAACAGCCTTCGTCACTCATCTAAAGTAATAAACAGCCTTCGTCATTCATCTAAAGTAATAAACAGCCTTCGTCATTCATCTAAAGAAATAAACAGCTTTCCTCACTCATCTAAAGTAATAAACAGCCTTCATCACTCATCTAAAGTAAAAAAACAGCCTTCGTCTCTCATCTAAAGTAATAAACAGCCTTCATGATTCATCTAAAGTAATAAACAGCCTTCGTCACTCATCTAAAGTAATAAACAGCTTTCCTCACTCATCTAAAGTAATAAACAGCTTTCCTCATTCATCTAAAGTAATAAACAGCCTTCCTCAGGCATCTAAAGTAATAAACAGCCTTCGTCACTCATCTAAAGTAATAAACAGCTTTCCCCATTCATCTAAAGTAATAAACAGATTTCGTCACTCATCTAAAGTAATAAACAGCTTTCCTCACTCATCTAAAGTAATAAA
>JAVVLW010002938.1:0-10000 GCA_034401795.1 Chaetoderma sp. LZ-2023a
CAATTAGTAAGGCCATGAATTTACCATTGGAGCGACTGACTCATTGGTAGGGCCAAGAAGTTACCATTAGAGCGACTGCCTCATTGGTAAGGCATGGAATTTGACATTGGAGCGACTGACTCATTGGTAAGGCCATGAATTTACCATTAGGAAGACTGCCTCATTGGTAAGGCCATGCATTTACCATTAGAGCTACTGCCTCATTATAAGGCCATGAATTTATATTTGGAGCGACTGCCTCAATTGGTAAGGCGAATGAATTTACCATTGGAGAGACTGCCTCAATTAGTAAGGTCATGAATTTACCATTGAAGCGACTGCCTAATTGGTAAGTCCATGAATTTACCATTGGAGCGACTGCCTCAATTGGTAAGGCCATGAACTTACCATTGGAGCGACTGCCTCAATTGGTAAGGTCACGAATTTACCATTGGAGCGACTGCCTCAATTGGTAAGGCCATCAATTCACCATCGGAGCGTCTGCCTCATTGGTAGGGCCATGAAGTTACCATAAGAGCGACTGCCTCATTGGTAAGGCATTGAATTTGACAGTGGAGCGACTACCTCAGTTGGTAAGGCCATGAATTTACCACGTGTGCGACCGACTCATTGGTAAGGCCATGAATTTACCATTAGGAAGACTGCCTCATTGGTAAGGCCATGAATTTACCATTAAAGCTACTGCCTCATTATCAGGCCATGAATTTATCTTTGGAGCGACTGCCTCATTGGTAAGGCCATGAAGTTACCATTAGAGCGACTGCCTCATTGGTAAAGCCATGAATTTACCGTTAGAGAGACTGACTCATTGATAAGGCCATGAATTTACCATTACAGCGGCTGCCTCAATTGGTAAGGCCATGAATTTACCATTATAGCGACTGCCTCATTGGTAAGGCCATGAATTTTCCATTAGAGCGACTGCCTCATTGGTAAGGCCATGAATTTCCCATTGGAGCGACTGCCTCATTGGTAAGGCCATGAATTTACCATAGGAGCGACTGCCTCATTCGTAAGGCCATGCATTTTCCATTGGAGTGACTGCCTCAATTGGTAAGGCGAATGAATTTACCATTGGAGCGACTGCCTCAATTAGTAAGGTCATGAATTTACCATTGGAGCGACTGCTTCATTGGTAAGTCCATGAATTTACCATGGAGCGACTGCCTCAATTGGTAAGGCCATAAACTTACCAATGGAGCGACTGCCTCATTGGTAAGGCCACGAATTTACCATTAGAGCGACTGCCTCATTGGTAAGGCATTGAATTTGACATTGGAGCGACTACCTCACTTGGTAAGGCCATGAATTTACCACTTGTGCGACTGCCTCATTGGTAAGGCCATGAATTTACCATTAGGAAGACTGCCTCATTGGTAAGCCCATGAATTTACCATTAGAGCGACAGCCTCATTATAAGGCCATGAATTTATCTTTGGAGCGACTGCCTCAATTGGTAAGGCCACGAATTCACCATTGGCGCGTCTGCCTCATTGGTAAGGCCATGAATTTACCATTAGAGCGACCGCCTCATTGGAAAGGCCATGAATTTACCATTAGAGCGACTGCCTCATTGGTAAGGCCATGAATTTACCATTGGAGCGACTGCCTCAATTGGTAAGGCCATGAATTGGTAAGGCCATAAATTTACCATTGGAGCGACTGCCTCAATTGGTAAGGCCATGAATTTACCTTTGGAGCGACTGCCTCAATTGGTAAGGCAATTAATTTACCATTGGAGCGACTGCCTCAATTGGTAAGGCCATGAATTTACCATTAGAGCGACTGACTCATTGGTAAGGCCCTGAATTTACAATTGGAGAGACTGCCTCAATTGGTAAGGCCATGAATTTACCATTGGTGCGACTGCCTCATTGGTAAGGCCATAAATTTACCATTAGAGCGACTGCCTCATCGGTAAGGCCATGAATTTACCATTGGAGTGACTGCCTCAATTGGTAAGGCCATGAATTTACCATTGGAGCGACTGCCTCAATTGCTAAGGCCATGAATGTACCCATTGGAGCGACTGCCTCAATTGGTAAGGCCATGAATTTACCATTGGAGCGACTACCTCATTGGTAAGGCCATGAATTTACCATTGGAGCGACTGCCTCATTGGTAAGCCCATGAATTTATCATTGGAGCGACTTCCTCAATTGGTAAGGCCATGAATTTTTCATTGGAGTGACTTCCTCAATTGGTAAGGCCATGAATTTATCATTAGAGTGACTGCCTCATTGATAAGGCCATGAATTTACCATTGGAGCGACTGGCTCAATTGGTAAGGCCATGAATTTACCATTGCAGCGACTACCTCAATTGGTAAGGCCATGAATTTACCCATTGGAGCGACTGCCTCAATTGGTAAGGCCACGAATTTACCATTGGAGCGACTACCTCATTGGTAAGGCCATGAATTTACCATTGGAGCGACTGTCTCTTTGGTAAGCCCATGAATTTACCATTAGAGCGACTGCCTCATTGCTAAGGCCATGAATTTATCATTAGATTGACTGCCTCATTGGTAAGGCCATGAATTTACCATTGGAGCGACTGGCTCAATTGGTAAGGCCATGAATTTCCCATTGGAGTGACTTCCTCAATTGGTAAGGCCATGAATTTATCATTGGATTGACTGCCTCATTGGTAAGGCCATGAATTTACCATTGGAGCGACTGGCTCAATTGGTAAGGCCATGAATTTACCATTGGAGCGACTTCCTCAATTGGTAAGGCCATGAATTTATCATTAGTGTGACTGCCTCATTGGTAAGGCCATGAATTTACCATTAGAGCGACTGCCTCATTGCTAAGGCCATGAATTTCCCATTGGAGCGACTGCCTCATTGGTAAGGCCATGAATTTACCATAGGAGCGACTGCCTCATTCGTAAGGCCATGCATTTTCCATTGGAGTGACTGCCTCAATTGGTAAGGCGAATGAATGTACCATTGGAGCGACTGCCTCAATTAGTAAGGTCATGAATTTACCATTTGAGCGACTGCCTCATTGGTAAGTCCATGAATTTACCATTGGAGCGACTGCCTCAATTGGTAAGGCCATGAACTTACCAATGGAGCGACTGCCTCATTGGTAAGGCCACGAATTTACCATTAGAGCAACTGCCTCATTGGTAATGCATTGAATTTGACATTGGCGGGACTACCTCACTTGGTAAGGCCATGAATTTACCACTTGTGCGACTGCCTCATTTGTAAGGCCATGAATTTACCATTAGGAAGACTGCCTCATTTGTAAGGCCATGAATTTACCATTAGAGCGACTGCCTCATTATAAGGCCATGAATTTATCTTTGGAGAGACTGCCTGACTTGGTAAGGCCAAGAATTTACCATCGGAGCGACTGCCTCATTGGTAAGGCCACGAATTCACCATTGGCGCATCTGCCTCATTGGTAAGGCCATGAATTTACCATTAGAGCGACGGCCTCATTGGTAAGGCCATGAATTTACCATTAGAGCCACTGCCTCATTGGTAAGGCCATGAATTTACCGTTAGAGCGACTGACTCATTGATAAGGCCATGAATTTACCATTAGAGCGACTGCCTCAATTGGTAAGGCCATGAATTTACCATTGGAGCGACTGCCTCAATTGGTAAGGCCATGAATTTACCCATTGGAGTGACTGCCTCAATTGGTAAGGCCATGAATTTACCATTGGAGCGACTACCTCATTGGTAAGGCCATGAATTTACCATTGGAGAGACTGCCTCATTGGTAAGCCCATGAATTTATCATTGGAGCGACTTACTCAATTGGTAAGGCCATGAATTTATCATTGGAGTGACTTCCTCAATTGGTAAGGCCATGAATTTATCATTAGATTGACTGCCTCATTGGTAAGGCAATGAATGTACCATTGGAGCGACTGGCTCAATTGGTAAGGCCATGAATTTACCATTGGAGCGACTGCCCCATTATAAGGCCATGAATTTATCTTTGGAGCAACTGCCTCAATTGGTAAGGCCAAGAATTTACCATTGGAGCGACTGCCTCATTGGTAAGGCCACGAATTCACCATTAGGGCGACTGCCTCATTGGCAGGGCCATGAATTTACCATTGGAGCGACTGCCTCAATTGGTAAGGCCATGAATTCACCATTGGCGCGTCTGCCTCATTGGTAAGCCCTGAATTTACCATTAGAGCGACGGCCTCATTGGTAAGGCCATGAATTTACCATTAGAGCGACTGCCTCATTAGTAAGGCAATGAATTTACCGTTAGAGCGACTGACTCATTGATAAGGCCATGAATTTACCATTAGAGCGACTGCCTCAATTGGTAAGGCCATGAATTTTCCATTAAAGCGACTGCCTCATTGGTAAGGCCATGAATTTACCATTAAAGCGACTGCCTCATTGGTAAGGCCATGAATTTACCATTGGAGCGACTGCCTCAATTGGTAAGGCCATGAATTTACCATTGGAGCGACTGCCTCAATTGGTAAGGCCATGAAATTACCAATGGAGCGACTGCCTCATTGGTAAGGCCACGAATTTACCATTAGAGCAACTGCCTCATTGGTAATGCATTGAAATTGACATTGGCGGGACTACCTCACTTGGTAAGGCCATGAATTTATCATTAGATTGACTGCCTCATTGGTAAGGCAATGAATGTACCATTGGAGCGACTGGCTCAATTGGTAAGGCCATGAATTTACCATTGGAGCGACTTCCTCAATTGGTAAGGCCATGAATTTATCATTAGTGTAACTGCCTCATTGGTAAGGGCATGAATTTACCATTGGAGCGACTGGCTCAATTGGTAAGGCCATGAATTTACCATTAGGAAGACTGCCTCATTGATAAGGCCATGAATTTACCATTAGAGCGACTGCCCCATTATAAGTCCATGAATTTATCTTTGGAGCAACTGCCTCAATTGGTAAGGCCAAGAATTTACCATTGGAGCGACTTCCTCAATTGGTAAGGCCATGAATTTATCATTAGATTGACTGCCTCATTGGTAATGCAATGAATGTACCATTGGAGCGACTGGCTCAATTGGTAAGGCCATGAATTTACCATTGGAGCGACTTCCTCAATTGGTAAGGCCATGAATTTATCATTAGTGTGACTGCCTCATTGGTAAGGGCATGAATTTACCATTGGAGCGACTGGCTCAATTGGTAAGGCCATGAATTTACCATTAGGAAGACTGCCTCATTGGTAAGGCCATTAATTTACCATTAGAGCGACTGCCCCATTATAAGGCCATGAATTTATCTTTGGAGCAACTGCCTCAATTGGTAAGGCCAAGAATTTACCATTGGAGCGACTGCCTCATTGGTAAGGCCACGAATTCACCATTAGGGCGACTGCCTCATTGGCAGGGCCATGAATTTACCATTGGAGCGACTGCCTCAATTGGTAAGGCCATGAATTCACCATTGGCGCGTCTGCCTCATTGGTAAGCCCTGAATTTACCATTAGAGCGACGGCCTCATTGGTAAGGCCATGAATTTACCATTAGAGCGACTGCCTCATTAGTAAGGCCATGAATTTACCGTTAGAGCGACTGACTCATTGATAAGGCCATGAATTTACCATTAGAGCGACTGCCTCAATTGGTAAGGCCATGAATTTTCCATTAAAGCGACTGCCTCATTGGTAAGGCCATGAATTTACCATTAAAGCGACTGCCTCATTGGTAAGGCCATGAATTTACCATTGGAGCGACTGCCTCAATTGGTAAGGCCATGAATTTACCATTGGAGCGACTGCCTCAATTGGTAAGGCCATGAAATTACCAATGGAGCGACTGCCTCATTGATAAGGCCACGAATTTACCATTAGAGCAACTGCCTCATTGGTAATGCATTGAATTTGACATTGGCGGGACTACCTCACTTGGTAAGGCCATGAATTTATCATTAGATTGACTGCCTCATTGGTAAGGCAATGAATGTACCATTGGAGCGACTGGCTCAATTGGTAAGGCCATGAATTTACCATTGGAGCGACTTCCTCAATTGGTAAGGCCATGAATTTATCATTAGTGTGACTGCCTCATTGGTAAGGGCATGAATTTACCATTGGAGCGACTGCCTCAATTGGTAAGGCCATGAATTCACCATTGGCGCGTCTGCCTCATTGGTAAGCCCTGAATTTACCATTAGAGCGACGGCCTCATTGGTAAGGCCATGAATTTACCATTAGAGCGACTGCCTCATTAGTAAGGCCATGAATTTACCGTTAGAGCGACTGACTCATTGATAAGGCCATGAATTTACCATTAGAGCGACTGCCTCAATTGGTAAGGCCATGAATTTTCCATTGGAGCGACTGCCTCAATTGGTAAGGCCATGAAATTACCAATGGAGCGACTGCCTCATTGGTAAGGCCACGAATTTACCATTAGAGCAACTGCCTCATTGGTAATGCATTGAATTTGACATTGGCGGGACTACCTCACTTGGTAAGGCCATGAATTTACCACTTGTGCGACTGCCTCATTTGTAAGGCCATGAATTTACCATTAGGAAGACTGCCTCATTGGTAAGGCCATGAATTTACCATTAGAGCGAGTGCCTCATTATAAGGCCATGAATTTATCTTTGGAGAGACTGCCTCAATTGGTAAGGCCAAGAATTTACCATCGGAGCGACTGCCTCATTGGTAAGGCCACGAATTCACCATTAGAGCGACGGCCTCATTGGTAAGGCCATGAATTTACCATTAGAGCCACTGCCTCATTGGTAAGGCCATGAATTTACCGTTAGAGCGACTGACTCATTGATAAGGCCATGAATTTACCATTAGAGCGACTGCCTCAATTGGTAAGGCCATGAATTTACCATTGGAGCGACTGCCTCAATTGGTAAGGCCATGAATTTACCCATTGGAGCGACTGCCTCAATTGGTAAGGTCATGAATTTACCATTGGAGCGACTGCCTCATTGGTAAGGCCATGAATTTACCATTGGAGCGACTGCCTCAATTGGTAAGGCCATGAATTTACCA
The DNA here is from genome assembly GCA_034401795.1 of Chaetoderma sp. LZ-2023a. Taxonomy (NCBI): domain Eukaryota; kingdom Metazoa; phylum Mollusca; class Caudofoveata; order Chaetodermatida; family Chaetodermatidae; genus Chaetoderma; species Chaetoderma sp. LZ-2023a. The sequence continues at coordinate 6,989 of JAVVLW010002938.1, forward strand.
TTGGAGCGACTGCCTCAATTGGTAAGGCCATGAAATTACCAATGGAGCGACTGCCTCATTGATAAGGCCACGAATTTACCATTAGAGCAACTGCCTCATTGTTAATGCATTGAATTTGACATTGGCGGGACTACCTCACTTGGTAAGGCCATGAATTTATCATTAGATTGACTGCCTCATTGGTAAGGCAATGAATGTACCATTGGAGCGACTGGCTCAATTGGTAAGGCCATGAATTTACCATTGGAGCGACTTCCTCAATTGGTAAGGCCATGAATTTATCATTAGTGTGACTGCCTCATTGGTAAGGGCATGAATTTACCATTGGAGCGACTGGCTCAATTGGTAAGGCCATGAATTTACCATTAGGAAGACTGCCTCATTGGTAAGGCCATGAATTTACCATTAGAGCGACTGCCCCATTATAAGGCCATGAATTTATCTTTGGAGCAACTGCCTCAATTGGTAAGGCCAAGAATTTACCATTGGAGCGACTGCCTCATTGGTAAGGCCACGAATTCACAATTGGGGCGACTGCCTCATTGGCAGGGCCATGAATTTACCATTGGAGCGACTGCCTCAATTGGTAAGGCCATGAATTCACCATTGGCGCGTCTGCCTCATTGGTAAGCCCTGAATTTACCATTAGAGCGACGGCCTCATTGGTAAGGCCATGAATTTACCATTAGAGCGACTGCCTCATTAGTAAGGCCATGAATTTACCGTTAGAGCGACTGACTCATTGATAAGGCCATGAATTTACCATTAGAGCGACTGCCTCAATTGGTAAGGCCATGAATTTTCCATTGGAGCGACTGCCTCAATTGGTAAGGCAATGAAATTACCAATGGAGCGACTGCCTCATTGGTAAGGCCACGAATTTACCATTAGAGCAACTGCCTCATTGGTAATGCATTGAATTTGACATTGGCGGGACTACCTCACTTGGTAAGGCCATGAATTTACCACTTGTGCGACTGCCTCATTTGTAAGGCCATGAATTTACCATTAGGAAGACTGCCTCATTGGTAAGGCCATGAATTTACCATTAGAGCGAGTGCCTCATTATAAGGCCATGAATTTATCTTTGGAGAGACTGCCTCAATTGGTAAGGCCAAGAATTTACCATCGGAGCGACTGCCTCATTGGTAAGGCCACGAATTCACCATTGGCGCATCTGCCTCATTGGTAAGGCCATGAATTTACCATTAGAGCGACGGCCTCATTGGTAAGGCCATGAATTTACCATTAGAGCCACTGCCTCATTGGTAAGGCCATGAATTTACCGTTAGAGCGACTGACTCATTGATAAGGCCATGAATTTACCATTAGAGCGACTGCCTCAATTGGTAAGGCCATGAATTTACCATTGGAGCGACTGCCTCAATTGGTAAGGCCATGAATTTACCCATTGGAGCGACTGCCTCAATTGGTAAGGTCATGAATTTACCATTGGAGCGAGTACCTCATTGGTAAGGCCATGAATTTACCATTGGAGCGACTGCCTCATTGGTAAGCCCATGAATTTATCATTGGAGCGACTTACTCAATTGGTAAGGCCATGAATTTATCATTGGAGTGACTTCCTCAATTGGTAAGGCCATGAATTTATCATTAGATTGACTGCCTCATTGGTAAGGCAATGAATGTACCATTGGAGCGACTAGCTCAATTGGTAAGGCCATGAATTTACCATTGGAGCGACTTCCTCAATTGGTAAGGCCATGAATTTATCATTAGTGTGACTGCCTCATTGGTAAGGGCATGAATTTACCATTGGAGCGACTGGCTCAATTGGTAAGGCCATGAATTTACCATTAGGAAGACTGCCTCATTGGTAAGGCCATGAATTTACCATTAGAGCGACTGCCCCATTATAAGGCCATGAATTTATCTTTGGAGCAACTGCCTCAATTGGTAAGGCCAAGAATTTACCATTGGAGCGACTGCCTCATTGGTAAGGCCACGAATTCACCATTGGGGCGACTGCCTCATTGGCAGGGCCATGAATTTACCATTGGAGCGACTGCCTCAATTGGTAAGGCCATGACTTCACCATTGGCGCGTCTGCCTCATTGGTAAGCCCTGAATTTACCATTAGAGCGACGGCCTCATTGGTAAGGCCATGAATTTACCATTAGAGCGACTGCCTCATTAGTAAGGCCATGAATTTACAGTTAGAGCGACTGACTCATTGATAAGGCCATGAATTTACCATTAGAGCCACTGCCTCAATTGGTAAGGCCATGAATTTTCCATTAAAGCGACTGCCTCATTGGTAAGGCCATGAATTTACCATTAAAGCGACTGCCTCATTGGTAAGGCCATGAATTTACCATTGGAGCGACTGCCTCAATTGGTAAGGCCATGAATTGGTAAGGCCATGAATTTACCATTGGAGCGACTGCCTCAATTGGTAAGGCAATGCATTTACCATTGGAGCGACTGCCTCATTGGTAAGGCCAGAAATTTAACATTGGAGCGACTGCCTCAATTGGTAAGGCCATGAATTTACCATTAGAGCGACTGACTCATTGGTAAGGCCGTGAATTTACAATTGGAGAGACTGCCTCAATTGGTAAGGCCATGAATTTACCATTGGAGCGACTGCCTCAATTGGTAAGGCCATGAATTTACCATTGGAGCGACTGCCTCATTGGTAAGGCCATAAATTTACCATTAGAGCGACTGCCTCATTGGTAAGGCCATGAATTTACCATTGGAGTGACTGCCTCAATTGGTAAGGCCATGAATTTACCATTGGAGCGACTGCCTCAATTGCTAAGGCCATGAATGTACCCATTGGAGCGACTGCCTCAATTGGTAAGGCCATGAATTTACCATTGGAGCGACTGCCTCATTGATAAGCCCATGAATTTATCATTGGAGCGACTTCCTCAATTGGTAAGGCCATGAATTTTTCATTGGAGTGACTTCCTCAATTGGTAAGGCCATGAATTTATCATTAGAGTGACTGCCTCATTGGTAAGGCCATGAATTTAACATTGGAAC
>JAVVLW010002942.1:0-48000 GCA_034401795.1 Chaetoderma sp. LZ-2023a
GTCATAAACTCATTCAGACTACAAGCCATTGGTGTGTCATAAACTCATTCAGACTACAAGCCATTTATGTGTCATAAACTCACTCAAACTGCAAGCTATTGGGTAGCATAAACTCATTCATACTGCAAGCTATTGGTATGTCATAAGCTCATTCAGACTGCAAGCTATTGGTGTGTCATAAGCTCATTCAGACTGCAGGCTATTGGTGTGTCATAAGCTCTTTCAGACTGCCAGCTATTGATGTGTCATAAACTCACTCAAACTGCAAGATATTGGTGTGTCATAATCTCATACAGACTGCGAGCTATTGGTATGTCATAAGCTCATTCAGACTGCAAGCTATTGGTGTGTCATAAGCTCATTCAGACTACAAGCTGTTGGTGTGTCATAAGCTCATTCAGACTGCAAGCTATTGGTATGTCATAAACTCATTCAGGCTGCAAGCTGCAAGCTATTGGTATGTCATAATCTCATTCAGACTGCAAGCTATTGGTATGTCATAAACTCATTCAGACTGCAAGCTACTGGTGTGTCATAAGCTCATTCAGAATGCAAGCTATTGGTATGTCATAAGCTCATTCAGACTGCAAGCTATTGGTATGTCATAAGCTCATTCAGACTGCAAGCTATTGGTATGTCATAAGCTCATTCAGACTGCAAGCTATTGGTGTATCATAAGCCCATTCAGACTGCAAGCTATTGGTGTGTCATAAGCTCATTCAGACTACAACCTATTGGTGTGTCATAAGCTCATTCAGATTGCAAGCTATTGGTATGTCATAAGCTCATTCAGACGGCAAGCTATTGGTATGTCATAAGCTCATTCAGACTGCAAGCTATTGGTATGTCATAAGCGCATTCAGACTGCAAGCTAGTGGTGTGTCATAAGCTCATTCAGACCGCAAGCTATTGGTGTGTCATAAGCTCATTCAGACTGCACGCTATTGGTATGTCATAAGCTCATTAAGACTGCAAGCTATTGGTGTGTCATAAGCTCATTCAGACTGCAAGCTATTGGTGTGTCATAAGCTCATTCAGACTGCAAGCTATTGGTATGTCATAAGCTCACTCAGACTGCAAGCTATTGGTATGTCATAAGCTCATTCAGACGGCAAGCCATTGGTGTGTCATAAACTCATTCAGACTACAAGCCATTTATGTGTCATAAACTCATTCAGTCTACAAGCCATTGGTGTGTCATAAACTCATTCAGACTACAAGCCATTTATGTGTCATAAACTCATTCAGACTACAAGCCATTGGTGTGTCATAAACTCAATCAGGCTGCAAGCTATTGGTGTGTCATAAGCTCATTCAGACTGCAAGCTATTGGTGTGTCATGAGCTCATTCAGACTGCAAGCTATTGGTATAACATAAGCTCATTCAGACTGCAAGCTATTGGTATGTCATAAGCTCATTCAGACTGCAAGCTATTGGTGTGTCATAAGCTCATTCAGACTGCAAGCTATTGGTATGTCATAAGCTCATTCAGACTGCAAGCTATTGGTGTGTCATAAGCTCATTCAGAATGGAAGCTATTGGTATATCATAAGCTCATTCAGACTCAAGCTATTGGTATGTCATAAGCGCATTCACACTGCAAGCTAGTGGTGTGTCATAAGCTCATTCAGACTGCAAGCTATTGGTGTGTCATAAGCTCATTCAGACTGCAAGCTATTGGTATGTCATAAGCTCATTCAGACTGCAAGCTATTGGTATGTCATAAGCTCATTCAGACTGCAAGCTATTGGTGTGTCATAAGCGCATTCAGACTGCAAGCTATTGGTGTGTCATAAGCTCATTCAGACTGCAAGCTATTCGTGTGTCATAAGCTCATTCAGACTGTAAGCTATTGGTATGTCATACGCTCATTCAGACTACAAGCCATTGGTGTGTCATAAACTCATTCAGACTACAAGCCATTGGTGAGTCATAAACTCATTCAGACTACAAGCCATTGGTGTGTCATAAACTCATTCAGACTACAAGCCATTGGTGTGTCATAAACTCATTCAGATTACAAGCCATTGGTGAGTCATAAACTCATTCAGACTACAAGCCATTGGTGTGTCATAAACTCATTCAGACCACAAGCCATTGGTGTGTCATAAACTCATTCAGTCTACAAGCCATTGGGGTGTCATAAACTCATTCAGACTACAAGCCATTGGTGTGTCATAAACTCATTCAGACTACAAGCCATTGTGTGTCATAAGCTCATTCAGACTGCACGCTATTGGTATGTCATAAGCTCATTAAGACTGCAAGCTATTGGTGTGTCATAAGCTCATTCAGACTGCAAGCTATTGGTGTGTCATAAGCTCATTCAGACTGCAAGCTATTGGTATGTCATAAGCTCACTCAGACTGCAAGCTATTGGTATGTCATAAGCTCATTCAGACGGCAAGCCATTGGTGTGTCATAAACTCATTCAGACTACAAGCCATTTATGTGTCATAAACTCATTCAGTCTACAAGCCATTGGTGTGTCATAAACTCATTCAGACTACAAGCCATTTATGTGTCATAAACTCATTCAGACTACAAGCCATTGGTGTGTCATAAACTCATTCAGGCTGCAAGCTATTGGTGTGTCATAAGCTCATTCAGACTGCAAGCTATTGGTGTGTCATGAGCTCATTCAGACTGCAAGCTATTGGTATGACATAAGCTCATTCAGACTGCAAGCTATTGGTATGTCATAAGCTCATTCAGACTGCAAGCTATTGGTGTGTCATAAGCTCATTCAGACTGCAAGCTATTGGTATGTCATAAGCTCATTCAGACTGCAAGCTATTGGTGTGTCATAAGCTCATTCAGAATGGAAGCGATTGGTATGTCATAAGCTCATTCAGACTCAAGCTATTGGTATGTCATAAGCGCATTCACACTGCAAGCTAGTGGTGTGTCATAAGCTCATTCAGACTGCAAGCTATTGGTGTGTCATAAGCTCATTCAGACTGCAAGCTATTGGTATGTCATAAGCTCATTCAGACTGCAAGCTATTGGTATGTCATAAGCTCATTCAGACTGCAAGCTATTGGTGTGTCATAAGCGCATTCAGACTGCAAGCTATTGGTGTGTCATAAGCTCATTCAGACTGCAAGCTATTCGTGTGTCATAAGCTCATTCAGACTGTAAGCTATTGGTATGTCATACGCTCATTCAGACTACAAGCCATTGGTGTGTCATAAACTCATTCAGACTACAAGCCATTGGTGAGTCATAAACTCATTCAGACTACAAGCCATTGGTGTGTCATAAACTCATTCAGACTACAAGCCATTGGTGTGTCATAAACTCATTCAGATTACAAGCCATTGGTGAGTCATAAACTCATTCAGACTACAAGCCATTGTGTGTCATAAGCTCATTCAGACCACAAGCCATTGGTGTGTCATAAACTCATTCAGTTTACAAGCCATTGGGGTGTCATAAACTCATTCAGACTACAAGCCATTGGTGTGTCATAAACTCATTCAGACTACAAGCCATTGTGTGTCATAAGCTCATTCAGACTGCACGCTATTGGTATGTCATAAGCTCATTAAGCCTGCAAGCTATTGGTGTGTCATAAGCTCATTCAGACTGCAAGCTATTGGTATGTCATAAGCTCACTCAGACTGCAAGCTATTGGTATGTCATAAGCTCATTCAGACGGCAAGCCATTGGTGTGTCATAAACTCATTCAGACTACAAGCCATTTATGTGTCATAAACTCATTCAGACTACAAGCCATTGGTGTGTCATAAACTCAATCAGGCTGAAAGCTATTGGTGTGTCATAAGCTCATTCAGACTGCAAGCTATTGGTGTGTCATGAGCTCATTCAGACTGCAAGCTATTGGTATAGCATAAGCTCATTCAGACTGCAAGCTATTGGTATGTCATAAGCTCATTCAGACTGCAAGCTATTGGTGTGTCATAAGCTCATTCAGACTGCAAGCTATTGGTATGTCATAGGCTCATTCAGACTGCAAGCTATTGGTGTGTCATAAGCTCATTCAGAATGGAAGCTATTGGTATATCATAAGCTCATTCAGACTCAAGCTATTGGTATGTCATAAGCGCATTCACACTGCAAGCTAGTGGTGTGTCATAAGCTCATTCAGACTGAAAGCTATTGGTGTGTCATAAGCTCATTCAGACTGCAAGCTATTGGTATGTCATAAGCTCATTCAGACTGCAAGCTATTGGTATGTCATAAGCTCATTCAGACTGCAAGCTATTGGTGTGTCATAAGCGCATTCAGACTGCAAGCTATTGGTGTGTCATAAGCTCATTCAGACTGCAAGCTATTCGTGTGTCATAAGCTCATTCAGACTGTAAGCTATTGGTATGTCATACGCTCATTCAGACTACAAGCCATTGGTGTGTCATAAACTCATTCAGACTACAAGCCATTGGTGAGTCATAAACTCATTCAGACTACAAGCCATTGGTGTGTCATAAACTCATTCAGATTACAAGCCATTGGTGAGTCATAAACTCATTCAGACTACAAGCCATTGGTGTGTCATAAACTCATTCATACCACAAGCCATTGGTGTGTCATAAACGCATTCAGTCTACAAGCCATTGGGGTGTCATAAACTCATTCAGACTACAAGCCATTGGTGTGTCATAAACTCATTCAGACTACAAGCCATTGTGTGACATAAGCTCATTCAGACTGCACGCTATTGGTATGTCATAAGCTCATTAAGACTGCAAGCTATTGGTGTGTCATAAGCTCATTCAGACTGCAAGCTATTGGTGTGTCATAAGCTCATTCAGACTGCAAGCTATTGGTATGTCATAAGCTCACTCAGACTGCAAGCTATTGGTATGTCATAAGCTCATTCAGACGGCAAGCCATTGGTGTGTCATAAACTCATTCAGACTACAAGCCATTTATGTGTCATAAACTCATTCAGTCTACAAGCCATTGGTGTGTCATAAACTCATTCAGACTACAAGCCATTTATGTGTCATAAACTCATTCAGACTACAAGCCATTGGTGTGTCATAAACTCATTCAGGCTGCAAGCTATTGGTGTGTCATAAGCTCATTCAGACTGCAAGCTATTGGTGTGTCATGAGCTCATTCAGACTGCAAGCTATTGGTATGACATAAGCTCATTCAGACTGCAAGCTATTGGTATGTCATAAGCTCATTCAGACTGCAAGCTATTGGTGTGTCATAAGCTCATTCAGACTGCAAGCTATTGGTATGTCATAAGCTCATTCAGACTGCAAGCTATTGGTGTGTCATAAGCTCATTCAGAATGGAAGCGATTGGTATGTCATAAGCTCATTCAGACTCAAGCTATTGGTATGTCATAAGCGCATTCACACTGCAAGCTAGTGGTGTGTCATAAGCTCATTCAGACTGCAAGCTATTGGTGTGTCATAAGCTCATTCAGACTGCAAGCTATTGGTATGTCATAAGCTCATTCAGACTGCAAGCTATTGGTATGTCATAAGCTCATTCAGACTGCAAGCTATTGGTGTGTCATAAGCGCATTCAGACTGCAAGCTATTGGTGTGTCATAAGCTCATTCAGACTGCAAGCTATTCGTGTGTCATAAGCTCATTCAGACTGTAAGCTATTGGTATGTCATACGCTCATTCAGACTACAAGCCATTGGTGTGTCATAAACTCATTCAGACTACAAGCCATTGGTGAGTCATAAACTCATTCAGACTACAAGCCATTGGTGTGTCATAAACTCATTCAGACTACAAGCCATTGGTGTGTCATAAACTCATTCAGATTACAAGCCATTGGTGAGTCATAAACTCATTCAGACTACAAGCCATTGGTGTGTCATAAACTCATTCAGACCACAAGCCATTGGTGTGTCATAAACTCATTCAGTTTACAAGCCATTGGGGTGTCATAAACTCATTCAGACTACAAGCCATTGGTGTGTCATAAACTCATTCAGACTACAAGCCATTGTGTGTCATAAGCTCATTCAGACTGCACGCTATTGGTATGTCATAAGCTCATTAAGACTGCAAGCTATTGGTGTGTCATAAGCTCATTCAGACTGCAAGCTATTGGTATGTCATAAGCTCACTCAGACTGCAAGCTATTGGTATGTCATAAGCTCATTCAGACGGCAAGCCATTGGTGTGTCATAAACTCTTTCAGACTACAAGCCATTTATGTGTCATAAACTCATTCAGTCTACAAGCCATTGGTGTGTCATAAACTCATTCAGACTACAAGCCATTTATGTGTCATAAACTCATTCAGACTACAAGCCATTGGTGTGTCATAAACTCATTCAGGCTGCAAGTTATTGGTGTGTCATAAGCTCATTCAGACTGCAAGCTATTGGTGTGTCATGAGCTCATTCAGACTGCAAGCTATTGGTATGACATAAGCTCATTCAGACTGCAAGCTATTGGTATGTCATAAGCTCATTCAGACTGCAAGCTATTGGTGTGTCTTAAGCTCATTCAGACTGCAAGCTATTGGTATGTCATAAGCTCATTCAGACTGCAAGCTATTGGTGTGTCATAAGCTCATTCAGAATGGAAGCTATTGGTTTGTCATAAGCTCATTCAGACTCAAGCTATTGGTATGTCATAAGCGCATTCACACTGCAAGCTAGTGGTGTGTCATAAGCTCATTCAGACTGCAAGCTATCGGTGTGTCATAAGCTCATTCAGACTGCAAGCTATTGGTATGTCATAAGCTCATTCAGACTGCAAGCTATTGGTATGTCATAAGCTCATTCAGACTGCAAGCTATTGGTGTGTCATAAGCGCATTCAGACTGCAAGCTATTGGTGTGTCATAAGCTCATTCAGACTGCAAGCTATTCGTGTGTCATAAGCTCATTCAGACTGTAAGCTATTGGTATGTCATACGCTCATTCAGACTACAAGCCATTGGTGTGTCATAAACTCATTCAGACTACAAGCCATTGGTGTGTCATAAACTCATTCAGACTACAAGCCATTGGTGTGTCATAAACTCATTCAGACTACAAGCCATTGGTGTGTCATAAACTCATTCAGATTACAAGCCATTGGTGAGTCATAAACTCATTCAGACTACAAGCCATTGGTGTGTCATAAACTCATTCAGACCACAAGCCATTGGTGTGTCATAAACTCATTCAGTCTACAAGCCATTGGGGTGTCATAAACTCATTCAGACTACAAGCCATTGGTGTGTCATAAACTCATTCAGACTACAAGCCATTGGTGTGTCATAAACTCATTCAGATTGCAGGCTATTGGTGTGTCATAAACTCATTCAGACTACAAGCCATTTATGTGTCATAAACTCATTCAGACTACAAGCCATTGGTGTGTCATAAACTCATTCAGACTACAAGCCATTGGTGTGTCATAAACTCATTCAGACTACAAGCCATTGGTGTGTCATAAACTCATTCAGACTACAAGCCATTGGTGTGTCATAAACTCATTCAGACTACAAGCCATTTGGGTGTATACACTCATTCAGACTACAAGCCATTGGTGTGTCATAAACTCATTCAGACTACAAGCCATTGGTGTGTCATAAGCTCATTCAGAATGCAGGCTATTGGTGTGTCATAAGCTCTTTCAGACTGCAAGCTATTGATGTGTCATAAACTCACTCAAACTGCAAGATATCGGTGTGTCATAAGCTCATACAGACTGCAAGCTATTGGTAGGTCATAAGCTCATTCAGACTGCAAGCTATTGGTGTGTCATAAGCTCATCCAGACTGCAGGCTAATGGTGTGTCATAAGCTCTTTCAGACTGCAAGCTATTGGTATGTCATAAACTCATTCAGACTGCAAGCTATTGGTGTGTCATAAGCTCATTCAGACTGCAAGCTGTTGGTGTGTCATAAGCTCATTCAGACTGCAAGCTATTGGTATGTCATAAACTCATTCAGGCTGCAAGCTGCAAGCTATTGGTATGTCATAATCTCATTCAGACTGCAAGCTATTGGTATGTCATAAACTCATTCAGACTGCAAGCTACTGGTGTGTCATAAGCTCATTCAGAATGCAAGCTATTGGTATGTCATAAGCTCATTCAGACTGCAAGCTATTGGTATGTCATAAGCTCATTCAGAATGCAAGCTATTGGAATGTCATAAGCTCATTCAGACTGCAAGCTATTGGTGTGTCATAAGCTCATTCAGACTGCAAGCTATTGGTATGTCATAAGCTCATTCAGACTGCAAGCTATTGGTGTGTCATAAGCTCATTCAGAATGGAAGCTATTGGTATGTCATAAGCTCATTCAGACTCAAGCTATTGGTATGTCATAAGCGCATTCACACTGCAAGCTAGTGGTGTGTTATAATATCATTCAGACTGCAAGCTATTGGTGTGTCATAAGCTCATTCAGACTGCAAGCTATTGGTATGTCATAAGCTCATTCAGACTGCAAGCTATTGGTATGTCATAAGCTCATTCAGACTGCAAGCTATTGGTGTGTCATAAGCGCATTCAGACTGTAAGCTATTGGTGTGTCATAAGCTCATTCAGACTGCAAGCTATTCGTGTGTCATAAGCTCATTCAGACTGTAAGCTATTGGTATGTCATACGCTCATTCAGACTACAAGCCATTGGTGTGTCATAAACTCATTCAGACTACAAGCCATTGGTGAGTCATAAACTCATTCAGACTACAATCCATTGGTGTGTCATAAACTCATTCAGACTACAAGCCATTGGTGTGTCATAAACTCATTCAGATTACAAGCCATTGGTGAGTCATAAACTCATTCAGACTACAAGCCATTGGTGTGTCATAAACTCATTCAGACCACAAGCCATTGGTGTGTCATAAACTCATTCAGTCTACAAGCAATTGGGGTATCATAAACTCATTCAGACTACAAGCCATTGGTGTGTCATAAACTCATTCAGACTACAAGCCATTGGTGTGTCATAAACTCATTCAGATTGCAGGCTATTGGTGTGTCATAAACTCATTAAGACTACAAGCCATTTATGTGTCATAAATTCATTCAGACTACAAGCCATTGGTGTGTCATAAACTCATTCAGACTACAAGCCATTTATGTGTCATAAACTCATTCAGACTACAAGCCATTTATGTGTCATAAACTCATTCAGACTACAAGCCATTGGTGTGTCATAAACTCATTCAGACTACAAGCCATTGGTGTGTCATAAACTCATTCAGACTACAAGCCATTGGTGTGTCATAAACTCATTCAGACTACAAGCCATTGGTGTGTCATAAACTCATTCAGACTACAAGCCATTTGGGTGTATACACTCATTCAGACTACAAGCCATTGGTGTGTCATAAACTCATTCAGACTACAAGCCATTGGTGTGTCATAAGCTCATTCAGAATGCAGGCTATTGGTGTGTCATAAGCTCTTTCAGACTGCAAGCTATTGATGTGTCATAAACTCACTCAAACTGCAAGATATTGGTGTGTCATAAGCTCATACAGACTGCAAGCTATTGGTAGGTCATAAGCTCATTCAGACTGCAAGCTATTGGTGTGTCATAAGCTCATTCAGACTGCAGGCTAATGGTATGTCATAAGCTCTTTCAGACTGCAAGCTATTGGTATGTCATAAACTCATTCAGACTGCAAGCTATTGGTGTGTCATAAGCTCATTCAGACTGCAAGCTGTTGGTGTGTCATAAGCTCATTCAGACTGCAAGCTATTGGTATGTCATAAACTCATTCAGGCTGCAAGCTGCAAGCTATTGGTATGTCATAATCTCATTTAGACTGCAAGCTATTGGTATGTCATAAACTCATTCAGACTGCAAGCTACTGGTGTGTCATAAGCTCATTCAGAATGCAAGCTATTGGTATGTCATAAGCTCATTCAGACTGCAAGCTATTGGTATGTCATAAGCTCATTCAGACTGCAAGCTATTGGTATGTCATAAGCTCATTCAGACTGCAAGCTATTGGTGTGTCATAAGCTCATTCAGACTGCAAGCTATTGGTATGTCATAAGCTCATTCAGACTGCAAGCTATTGGTGTATCATAAGCCCATTCAGACTGCAAGCTATTGGTGTGTCATAAGCTCATTCAGACTGCAAGCTATTGGTGTATCATAAACTCATTCAGACTGCAGGCTATTGGTGTGTCATAAACTCATTCAGACAGCAGGCTATTGGTGTGTCATGAACTCATTCAGACAACAAGCCATTGGTGTGTCATAAACTCATTCAGACTACAAGCCATTGGTGTGTCATAAACTCATTCAGACTACAAGCCATTGGTGTGTCATAAACTCATTCAGACTACAAGCCATTGGTGAGTCATAAACTCATTCAGACTACAAGCCATTGGTGTGTCATAAACTCATTCAGACTACAAGCCATTGGTGTGTCATAAACTCATTCAGATTACAAGCCATTGGTGAGTCATAAACTCATTCAGACTACAAGCCATTGGTGTGTCATAAACTCATTCAGACCACAAGCCATTGGTGTGTCATAAACTCATTCAGACTACAAGCCATTGGGGTGTCATAAACTCATTCAGACTACAAGCCATTGGTGTGTCATAAACTCATTCAGACTACAAGCCATTGGTGTGTCATAAACTCATTCAGATTGCAGGCTATTGGTGTGTCATAAGCTCTTTCAGACTGCAAGCTATTGGTATGTCATAAACTCATTCAGACTGCAAGCTATTGGTGTGTCATAAGGTCATTCAGACTGCAAGCTGTTGGTGTGTCATAAGCTCATTCAGACTGCAAGCTATTGGTATGTCATAAACTCATTCAGACTGCAAGCTATTGGTGTATCATAAACTCATTCAGACTGCAGGCTATTGGTGTGTCATAAGCTCTTTCAGACTGCAAGCTATTGGTGTGTCATAAGCTCATTCAGACTGCAAGATATTGGTATGTCATAAACTCATTCAGGCTGCAAGCTGCAAGCTATTGGTATGTCATAATCTCATTCAGACTGCAAGCTATTGGTATGTTATAAGCTCATTCAGACTGCAAGCTATTGGTGTGTCATAAACTCATTCAGACTGCAGGCTATTGGTGTGTCATAAGCTCTTTCAGACTGCAAGCTATTGGTATGTCATAAACTCATTCAGACTGCAAGCTATTGGTGTGTCATAAGTTCATTCAGACTGCAGGCTATTGGTGTGTCATAAGCTCTTTCAGACTGCAAGCTATTGATGTGTCATAAACTCACTCAAACTGCAAGATATTGGTGTGTCATAAGCTCATACAGACTGCAAGATATTGGTAGGTCATAAGCTCATTCAGACTGCAAGCTATTGGTGTGTCATAAACTCATTCAGACTACAAGCCATTGGTGTGTCATAAACTCATTCAGACTACAAGCCATTGGTGTGTCATAAACTCATTCAGACTACAAGCCATTGGTGTGTCATAAACTCATTCAGACTACAAGCCATTGGTGTGTCATAAACTCATTCAGACTACAAGCCATTTGGGTGTATACACTCATTCAGACTACAAGCCATTGGTGTGTCATAAACTCATTCAGACTACAAGCCATTGGTGTGTCATAAGCTCATTCAGAATGCAGGCTATTGGTGTGTCATAAGCTCTTTCAGACTGCAAGCTATTGATGTGTCATAAACTCACTCAAACTGCAAGATATTGGTGTGTCATAAGCTCATACAGACTGCAAGCTATTGGTAGGTCATAAGCTCATTCAGACTGCAAGCTATTGGTGTGTCATAAGCTCATTCAGACTGCAGGCTAATGGTGTGTCATAAGCTCTTTCAGACTGCAAGCTATTGGTATGTCATAAACTCATTCAGACTGCAAGCTATTGGTGTGTCATAAGCTCATTCAGACTGCAAGCTGTTGGTGTGTCATAAGCTCATTCAGACTGCAAGCTATTGGTATGTCATAAACTCATTCAGGCTGCAAGCTGCAAGCTATTGGTATGTCATAATCTCATTTAGACTGCAAGCTATTGGTATGTCATAAACTCATTCAGACTGCAAGCTACTGGTGTGTCATAAGCTCATTCAGAATGCAAGCTATTGGTATGTCATAAGCTCATTCAGACTGCAAGCTATTGGTATGTCATAAGCTCATTCAGACTGCAAGCTATTGGTATGTCATAAGCTCATTCAGACTGCAAGCTATTGGTGTGTCATAAGCTCATTCAGACTGCAAGCTATTGGTATGTCATAAGCTCATTCAGACTGCAAGCTATTGGTGTATCATAAGCCCATTCAGACTGCAAGCTATTGGTGTGTCATAAGCTCATTCAGACTGCAAGCTATTGGTGTATCATAAACTCATTCAGACTGCAGGCTATTGGTGTGTCATAAACTCATTCAGACAGCAGGCTATTGGTGTGTCATGAACTCATTCAGACAACAAGCCATTGGTGTGTCATAAACTCATTCAGACTACAAGCCATTGGTGTGTCATAAACTCATTCAGACTACAAGCCATTGGTGTGTCATAAACTCATTCAGACTACAAGCCATTGGTGAGTCATAAACTCATTCAGACTACAAGCCATTGGTGTGTCATAAACTCATTCAGACTACAAGCCATTGGTGTGTCATAAACTCATTCAGATTACAAGCCATTGGTGAGTCATAAACTCATTCAGACTACAAGCCATTGGTGTGTCATAAACTCATTCAGACCACAAGCCATTGGTGTGTCATAAACTCATTCAGACTACAAGCCATTGGGGTGTCATAAACTCATTCAGACTACAAGCCATTGGTGTGTCATAAACTCATTCAGACTACAAGCCATTGGTGTGTCATAAACTCATTCAGATTGCAGGCTATTGGTGTGTCATAAGCTCTTTCAGACTGCAAGCTATTGGTATGTCATAAACTCATTCAGACTGCAAGCTATTGGTGTGTCATAAGGTCATTCAGACTGCAAGCTGTTGGTGTGTCATAAGCTCATTCAGACTGCAAGCTATTGGTATGTCATAAACTCATTCAGACTGCAAGCTATTGGTGTATCATAAACTCATTCAGACTGCAGGCTATTGGTGTGTCATAAGCTCTTTCAGACTGCAAGCTATTGGTGTGTCATAAGCTCATTCAGACTGCAAGATATTGGTATGTCATAAACTCATTCAGGCTGCAAGCTGCAAGCTATTGGTATGTCATAATCTCATTCAGACTGCAAGCTATTGGTATGTTATAAGCTCATTCAGACTGCAAGCTATTGGTGTGTCATAAACTCATTCAGACTGCAGGCTATTGGTGTGTCATAAGCTCTTTCAGACTGCAAGCTATTGGTATGTCATAAACTCATTCAGACTGCAAGCTATTGGTGTGTCATAAGTTCATTCAGACTGCAGGCTATTGGTGTGTCATAAGCTCTTTCAGACTGCAAGCTATTGATGTGTCATAAACTCACTCAAACTGCAAGATATTGGTGTGTCATAAGCTCATACAGACTGCAAGCTATTGGTAGGTCATAAGCTCATTCAGACTGCAAGCTATTGGTGTGTCATAAGCTCATTCAGACTGCAGGCTAATGGTGTGTCATAAGCTCTTTCAGACTGCAAGCTATTGGTATGTCATAAACTCATTCAGACTGCAAGCTATTGGTGTGTCATAAGCTCATTCAGACTGCAAGCTGTTGGTGTGTCATAAGCTCATTCAGACTGCAAGCTATTGGTATGTCATAAACTCATTCAGGCTGCAAGCTGCAAGCTATTGGTATGTCATAATCTCATTTAGACTGCAAGCTATTGGTATGTCATAAACTCATTCAGACTGCAAGCTACTGGTGTGTCATAAGCTCATTCAGAATGGAAGCTATTGGTATGTCATAAGCTCATTCAGACTGCAAGCTATTGGTATGTCATAAGCTCATTCAGACTGCAAGCTATTGGTATGTCATAAGCTCATTCAGACTGCAAGCTATTGGTGTGTCATAAGCTCATTCAGACTGCAAGCTATTGGTATGTCATAAGCTCATTCAGACTGCAAGCTATTGGTGTATCATAAGCCCATTCAGACTGCAAGCTATTGGTGTGTCATAAGCTCATTCAGACTGCAAGCTATTGGTGTATCATAAACTCATTCAGACTGCAGGCTATTGGTGTGTCATAAACTCATTCAGACAGCAGGCTATTGGTGTGTCATGAACTCATTCAGACAACAAGCCATTGGTGTGTCATAAACTCATTCAGACTACAAGCCATTGGTGTGTCATAAACTCATTCAGACTACAAGCCATTGGTGTGTCATAAACTCATTCAGACTACAAGCCATTGGTGAGTCATAAACTCATTCAGACTACAAGCCATTGGTGTGTCATAAACTCATTCAGACTACAAGCCATTGGTGTGTCATAAACTCATTCAGATTACAAGCCATTGGTGAGTCATAAACTCATTCAGACTACAAGCCATTGGTGTGTCATAAACTCATTCAGACCACAAGCCATTGGTGTGTCATAAACTCATTCAGACTACAAGCCATTGGGGTGTCATAAACTCATTCAGACTACAAGCCATTGGTGTGTCATAAACTCATTCAGACTACAAGCCATTGGTGTGTCATAAACTCATTCAGATTGCAGGCTATTGGTGTGTCATAAGCTCTTTCAGACTGCAAGCTATTGGTATGTCATAAACTCATTCAGACTGCAAGCTATTGGTGTGTCATAAGGTCATTCAGACTGCAAGCTGTTGGTGTGTCATAAGCTCATTCAGACTGCAAGCTATTGGTATGTCATAAACTCATTCAGACTGCAAGCTATTGGTGTATCATAAACTCATTCAGACTGCAGGCTATTGGTGTGTCATAAGCTCTTTCAGACTGCAAGCTATTGGTGTGTCATAAGCTCATTCAGACTGCAAGATATTGGTATGTCATAAACTCATTCAGGCTGCAAGCTGCAAGCTATTGGTATGTCATAATCTCATTCAGACTGCAAGCTATTGGTATGTTATAAGCTCATTCAGACTGCAAGCTATTGGTGTGTCATAAACTCATTCAGACTGCAGGCTATTGGTGTGTCATAAGCTCTTTCAGACTGCAAGCTATTGGTATGTCATAAACTCATTCAGACTGCAAGCTATTGGTGTGTCATAAGTTCATTCAGACTGCAAGCTGTTGGTGTGTCATAAGCTCATTCAGACTGCAAGCTATTGGTATGTCATAAACTCATTCAGGCTGCAAGCTGCAAGCTATTGGTATGTCATAATCTCATTCAGACTGCAAGCTATTGGTATGTCATAAACTCATTCAGACTGCAAGCTACTGGTGTGTCATAAGCTCATTCAGAATGCAAGCTATTGGTATGTCATAAGCTCATTCAGACTGCAAGCTATTGGTATGTCATAAGCTCATTCAGACTGCAAGCTATTGGTGTGTCATAAGCTCATTCAGACTGCAAGCTATTGGTGTGTCATAAGCTCATTCAGACTGCAAGATATTGGTGTATCATAAGCCCATTCAGACTGCAAGCTATTGGAGTGTCATAAGCTCATTCAGACTACAAGCTATTGGTGTGTCATAAGCTCATTCAGATTGCAAGCTATTGGTATGTCATAAGCTCATTCAGACTGCAAGCTATTGGTATGCCATAAGCTCATTCAGACTGCAAGCTATTGGTGTGTCATAAGCTCATTCAGACTGCAAGCTATTGGTGTGTCATAAACTCATTCAGACTACAAGCCATTGGTGTGTCATAAGCGCATACAGACTGCAAGCTATTGGTATGTTATAAGCTCATTCAGACTGCAAGCTATTGGTGAGTCATAAACTCATTCAGACTACAAGCCATTGGTGTGTCATAAACTCATTCAGACTACAAGCCATTGGTGTGTCATAAACTCATTCAGACTACAAGCCATTGGTGTGTCATAAACTCATTCAGATTACAAGCCATTGGTGAGTCATAAACTCATTCAGACTACAAGCCATTGGTGTGTCATAAACTCATTCAGAGCACAAGCCATTGGTGTGTCATAAACTCATTCAGACTACAAGCCATTGGGGTGTCATAAACTCATTCAGACTACAAGCCATTGGTGTGTCACAAACTCATTCAGACTACAAGCCATTGGTGTGTCATAAACTCATTCAGATTGCAGGCTATTGGTGTGTCATAAACTCATTCAGACTACAAGCCATTTATGTGTCATAAACTCATTCAGACTACAAGCCATTGGTGTGTCATAAACTCATTCTGACTACAAGCCATTTATGTGTCATAAACTCATTCAGACTACAAGCCGTTTATGTGTCATAAACTCATTCAGACTACAAGCCATTGGTGTGTCATAAACTCATTCAGACTACAAGCCATTTATTTGTCATAAACTCATTCAGACTACAAGCCATTGGTGTGTCATATACTCATTCAGACTACAAGCCATTTGTCTGTATACACTCATTCAGACTACAAGCCATTGGTGTGTCCTAAACTCATTCAGACTACAAGCCATTTATGTGTCATAAACTCACTCAAACTGCAAGCAATTGGGTAGCATAAACTCATTCCGACTGCAAGCTATTGGTATGTCATAAGCTCATTCAGACTGCAGGCTAGTGGTGTGTCATAAGCTCTTTCAGACTGCAAGCTATTGGTATGTCATAAACTCATTCAGACTGCAAGCTATTGGTATGTCATAAACTCATTCAGACTGCAAGCTATTGGTGTGTCATAAGCTCATTCAGAATGCAAGCTATTGGTATGTCATAATCTCATTCAGACTGCATGCTATTGGTATGTCATAAGCTCATTCAGACTGCAACCTATTGGTGTGTCATAAGCTCATTCAGACTGCAAGCTATTGGTATGTCATAAGCTCATTCAGAATGCAAGCTATTGGTATGTCATAAGCTCATTCAGACTGCAAGCTATTGGTGTGTCATAAGCTCATTCAGACTGCAAGCTATTGGTGTGTCATAAGCTCATTCAGAATGCAAGCTATTGGTGTGTCATAAGCCCATTCAGACTGCAAGCTATTGGTATGTCATAAGCTCATTCAGACTGCAAGCTATTGGTATGTCATAAGCTCATTCAGACTGCAGGCTATTGGTGTGTCATAAGCTCATCCAGACTGCAAGCTATTGGTATGTCATAAGCTCATTCAGGCTGCAAGATATTGGTGTGTCATAAGCTCATTCAGACTGCAAGCTATTGCTGTGTCATGAGCTCATTCAGACTGCAAGCTATTGGTATGTCATAAACTCATTCAGACTGCAAGCTATTGGTATGTCATAAGCTCATTCAGACTGCAAGCTATTGGTGTGTCATAAGCTCATTCAGACTGCAAGCTATTGGTATGTCATAAGCTCATTCAGACTGCAAGCTATTGGTGTGTCATAAGCTCATTCAGACTGGAAGCTATTGGTATGTCATAATCTCATTCAGCCTGCAAGCTATTGGTATGTCATAAGCGCATTCAGACTGCAAGCTAGTGGTGTGTCATAAGCTCATTCCGACTGCAAGCTATTGGTGTGTCATAAGCTCATTCAGACTGCACGCTATTGGTATGTCATAAGCTCACTAAGACTGCAAGCTATTGGTATGTCATAAGCTCATTCAGACTGCAAGCTATTGGTGTGTCATAAGCTCATTCAGACTGCAAGCTATTGGTATGTCATAAGCTCATTCAGACTGCAAGCTATTGGTGTGTCATAAGTTCATTCAGACTGCAGGCTATTGGTGTGTCATAAACTCATTCAGACTACAAGCCCTTGGTGTGTCATAATCTCATTCAGACTACAAGCCATTTATGTGTCATAAACTCATTCAGACTACAAGCCATTTATGTGTCATAAACTCATTCAGACTACAAGCCATTTATTTGTCATAAACTCATTCAGACTACAAGCCATTTATTTGTCATAAACTCATTCAGACTACAAGCCATTTGGGTGTATACACTCATTCAGACTACAAGCCATTGGTGTGTCATAAACTCATTCAGACTACAAGCCATTGGGGTGTCATAAACTCATTCAGACTACAAGCCATTGGGGTGTCATAAACTCATTCAGACTACAAGCCATTGGTGTGTCATAAACTCATTCAGACTACAAGCCATTGGTGTGTCATAAACTCATTCAGACTACAAGCTATTGGTGTGTCATAAACTCATTCAGACTACAAGCCATTTATGTGTCATAAACTCATTCAGACTACAAGCCATTTATGTGTCATAAACTCATTCAGACTACAAGCCATTGGTGTGTCATAAACTCATTCAGACTACAAGCCATTTATTTGTCATAAACTCATTCAGACTATAAGCCATTGGTGTGTCATAAACTCATTCAGACTATAAGCCATTTGGGTGTATACACTCATTCAGACTACAAGCCATTGGTGTGTCCTAAACTCATTCAGACTACAAGCCATTTATGTGTCATAAACTCACTCAAACTGCAAGCTATTGGGTAGCATAAACTCATTCCGACTGCAAGCTATTGGTGTGTCATAAGCTCATTCAGACTGCAAGCTATTGGTGTGTCATAAGCTCTTTCAGACTGCAAGCTATTGATGTGTCATAAGCTCATTCAGACTGCAGGTTATTGGTGTGTCATAAGCTCTTTCAGACTGCAAGCTATTGATGTGTCATAAACTCACTCAAACTGCAAGCTATTGGTGTGTCATAAGCTCATTCAGACTGCAAGCTATTGGTATGTCATAACCTCATTCAGACTGCAAGCTATTGGTGTGTCATAAGCTCATTCAGACTCCAGGCTATTGGTGTGTCATGAGCTCTTTCAGACTGCAAGCTATTGGTATGTCATAAACTCATTCAGACTGCAAGCTATTGGTGTGTCATAAGCTCATTCAGAATGCAAGCTATTGGTATGTCATTCAGACTACAAGCCATTGGTGTGTCCTAAACTCATTCAGACCACAAGCCATTTATGTGTCATAAACTCACTCAAACTGCAAGCTATTGGGTAGCATAAACTCATTCAGACTGCAAGCTATTGGTATGTCATAAGCGCATACAGACTGCAAGCTTTTTGTATGTTGTAAGCTCATTCAGACTGAAAGCTATTGGTGTGTCATAAGCTCATTCAGACTGCAAGCTATTGGTGTATCATAAACTCATTCAGACTGCAGGCTATTGGTGTGTCATAAATTCATTCAGACTGCAGGCTATTGGTGTGTCATAAACTCATTTAGACTACAAGCCATTGGTGTGTCATAAACTCATTCAGACTACAAGCCATTGGTGTGTCATAAACTCATTCAGACTACAAGCCATTGGTGTGTCATAAACTCATTCAGACTACAAGCCATTGGTGAGTCATAAACTCATTCAGACTACAAGCCATTGGTGTGTCATAAACTCATTCAGACTACAAGCCATTGGTGTGTCATATACTCATTCAGATTACAAGCCATTGGTGAGTCATAAACTCATTCAGACTACAAGCTATTGGTGTGTTATAAACTCATTCAGACCACACGCCATTGGTGTGTCATAAACTCATTCAGACTACAAGCCATTGGGGTGTCATAAACTCATTCAGACTACAAGCCATTGGTGTGTCATAAACTCATTCAGACTACAAGCCATTGGTGTGTCATAAACTCATTCAGATTGCAGGCTATTGGTGTGTCATAAACTCATTCAGACTACAAGCCATTTATGTGTCATAAACTCATTCAGACTACAAGCCATTGGTGTGTCATAAACTCATTCAGACTACAAGCCATTTATGTGTCATAAACTCATTCAGACTACAAGACATTTATGTGTCATAAACTCATTCAGACTACAAGCCATTGGTGTGTCATAAACTCATTCAGACTACAAGCCATTTATTTGTCATAAACTCATTCAGACTACAAGCCATTGGTGTGTCATATACTCATTCAGACTACAAGCCATTTGGGTGTATACACTCATTCAGACTACAAGCCATTGGTGTGTCATAAACTCATTCAGACTACAAGCCATTGGTGTGTCATAAACTCATTCAGACTACAAGCAATTTATGTGTCATAAACTCACTCAAACTGCAAGCTATTGGGTAGCATAAACTCATTCAGACTGCAAGCTATTGGTATGTCATAAGCTCATTCAGACTGCAAGCTATTGGTATGTCATAAGCTCATTCAGACTGCAAGATATTGATGTGTCATAAACTCACTCAAACTGCAAGCTATTGGTGTGTCATAAGCTCATTCAGACTGCAAGCTATTGGTATGTCATAAGCTCATTCAGACTGCAAGCTATTGGTGTATCATAAGCTCATTCAGACTGCAGGCTATTGTTGTGTCATAAGCTCTTTCAGATTGCAAGCTATTGGTATGTCATAAACTCATTCAGACTGCAAGCTATTGGTGTGTCATAAGCTCATTCAGAATGCAAGCTATTGGTATGTCATAATCTCATTCAGACTGCAAACTATTGGTATGTCATAAGCTCATTCAGACTGCAACCTATTGGTGTGTCATAAGCTCATTCAGACTGCAAGCTATTGGTATGTCATAAGCTCATTCAGAATGCAAGATATTGGTATGTCATAATCTCATTCAGATTGCAAGCTATTGGTATGTCATAAGCTCATTCAGACTGCAACCTATTGGTGTGTCATAAGCTCATTCAGACTGCAAGCTATTGGTATGTCATAAGCTCATTCAGACTGCAAGCTATTGGTATGTCATAAGCCCATTCAGACTGCAAGCTATTGGTGTGTCATAAGCTCATTCAGACTGGAAGCTATTGGTATGTCATAATCTCATTCAGCCTGCAAGCTATTGGTATGTCATAAGCGCATTCAGACTGCAAGCTAGTGGTGTGTCATAAGCTCATTCCGACTGCAAGCTATTGGTGTGTCATAAGCTCATTCAGACTGCACGCTATTGGTATGTCATAAGCTCACTAAGACTGCAAGCTATTGGTATGTCATAAGCTCATTCAGACTGCAAGCTATTGGTGTGTCATAAGCTCATTCAGACTGCAAGCTATTGGTATGTCATAAGCTCATTCAGACTGCAAGCTATTGGTGTGTCATAAGTTCATTCAGACTGCAGGCTATTGGTGTGTCATAAACTCATTCAGACTACAAGCCCTTGGTGTGTCATAATCTCATTCAGACTACAAGCCATTTATGTGTCATAAACTCATTCAGACTACAAGCCATTTATGTGTCATAAACTCATTCAGACTACAAGCCATTTATTTGTCATAAACTCATTCAGACTACAAGCCATTTATTTGTCATAAACTCATTCAGACTACAAGCCATTTGGGTGTATACACTCATTCAGACTACAAGCCATTGGTGTGTCATAAACTCATTCAGACTACAAGCCATTGGGGTGTCATAAACTCATTCAGACTACAAGCCATTGGGTGTCATAAACTCATTCAGACTACAAGCCATTGGTGTGTCATAAACTCATTCAGACTACAAGCCATTGGTGTGTCATAAACTCATTCAGACTACAAGCTATTGGTGTGTCATAAACTCATTCAGACTACAAGCCATTTATGTGTCATAAACTCATTCAGACTACAAGCCATTTATGTGTCATAAACTCATTCAGACTACAAGCCATTGGTGTGTCATAAACTCATTCAGACTACAAGCCATTTATTTGTCATAAACTCATTCAGACTATAAGCCATTGGTGTGTCATAAACTCATTCAGACTATAAGCCATTTGGGTGTATACACTCATTCAGACTACAAGCCATTGGTGTGTCCTAAACTCATTCAGACTACAAGCCATGTATGTGTCATAAACTCACTCAAACTGCAAGCTATTGGGTAGCATAAACTCATTCCGACTGCAAGCTCTTGGTGTGTCATAAGCTCATTCAGACTGCAAGCTATTGGTGTGTCATAAGCTCTTTCAGACTGCAAGCTATTGATGTGTCATAAGCTCATTCAGACTGCAGGTTATTGGTGTGTCATAAGCTCTTTCAGACTGCAAGCTATTGATGTGTCATAAACTCACTCAAACTGCAAGCTATTGGTGTGTCATAAGCTCATTCAGACTGCAAGCTATTGGTATGTCATAAGCTCATTCAGACTGCAAGCTATTGGTGTGTCATAAGCTCATTCAGACTCCAGGCTATTGGTGTGTCATGAGCTCTTTCAGACTGCAAGCTATTGGTATGTCATAAACTCATTCAGACTGCAAGCTATTGGTGTGTCATAAGCTCATTCAGAATGCAAGCTATTGGTATGTCATTCAGACTACAAGCCATTGGTGTGTCCTAAACTCATTCAGACCACAAGCCATTTATGTGTCATAAACTCACTCAAACTGCAAGCTATTGGGTAGCATAAACTCATTCAGACTGCAAGCTATTGGTATGTCATAAGCGCATACAGACTGCAAGCTTTTTGTATGTTGTAAGCTCATTCAGACTGAAAGCTATTGGTGTGTCATAAGCTCATTCAGACTGCAAGCTATTGGTGTATCATAAACTCATTCAGACTGCAGGCTATTGGTGTGTCATAAATTCATTCAGACTGCAGGCTATTGGTGGGTCATAAACTCATTTAGACTACAAGCCATTGGTGTGTCATAAACTCATTCAGACTACAAGCCATTGGTGTGTCATAAACTCATTCAGACTACAAGCCATTGGTGTGTCATAAACTCATTCAGACTACAAGCCATTGGTGAGTCATAAACTCATTCAGACTACAAGCCATTGGTGTGTCATAAACTCATTCAGACTACAAGCCATTGGTGTGTCATAAACTCATTCAGATTACAAGCCATTGGTGAGTCATAAACTCATTCAGACTACAAGCCATTGGTGTGTTATAAACTCATTCAGACCACACGCCATTGGTGTGTCATAAACTCATTCAGACTACAAGCCATTGGGGTGTCATAAACTCATTCAGACTACAAGCCATTGGTGTGTCATAAACTCATTCAGACTACAAGCCATTGGTGTGTCATAAACTCATTCAGATTGCAGGCTATTGGTGTGTCATAAACTCATTCAGACTACAAGCCATTTATGTGTCATAAACTCATTCAGACTACAAGCCATTGGTGTGTCATAAACTCATTCAGACTACAAGCCATTTATGTGTCATAAACTCATTCAGACTACAAGACATTTATGTGTCATAAACTCATTCAGACTACAAGCCATTGGTGTGTCATAAACTCATTCAGACTACAAGCCATTTATTTGTCATAAACTCATTCAGACTACAAGCCATTGGTGTGTCATATACTCATTCAGACTACAAGCCATTTGGGTGTATACACTCATTCAGACTACAAGCCATTGGTGTGTCATAAACTCATTCAGACTACAAGCCATTGGTGTGTCATAAACTCATTCAGACTACAAGCAATTTATGTGTCATAAACTCACTCAAACTGCAAGCTATTGGGTAGCATAAACTCATTCAGACTGCAAGCTATTGGTATGTCATAAGCTCATTCAGACTGCAAGCTATTGGTATGTCATAAGCTCATTCAGACTGCAGGCTATTGGTGTGTCATAAGATCTTTCAGACTGCAAGATATTGATGTGTCATAAACTCACTCAAACTGCAAGCTATTGGTGTGTCATAAGCTCATTCAGACTGCAAGCTATTGGTATGTCATAAGCTCATTCAGACTGCAAGCTATTGGTGTATCATAAGCTCATTCAGACTGCAGGCTATTGTTGTGTCATAAGCTCTTTCAGATTGCAAGCTATTGGTATGTCATAAACTCATTCAGACTGCAAGCTATTGGTGTGTCATAAGCTCATTCAGAATGCAAGCTATTGGTATGTCATAATCTCATTCAGACTGCAAACTATTGGTATGTCATAAGCTCATTCAGACTGCAACCTATTGGTGTGTCATAAGCTCATTCAGACTGCAAGCTATTGGTATGTCATAAGCTCATTCAGAATGCAAGATATTGGTATGTCATAATCTCATTCAGATTGCAAGCTATTGGTATGTCATAAGCTCATTCAGACTGCAACCTATTGGTGTGTCATAAGCTCATTCAGACTGCAAGCTATTGGTATGTCATAAGCTCATTCAGACTGCAAGCTATTGGTATGTCATAAGCCCATTCAGACTGCAAGCTATTGGTGTGTCATAAGCCCATTCAGACTGCAAGCTCTTGGTATGTCATAAGCTCATTCAGACTGCAGGCTATTGGTGTGTCATAAACTCATTCAGACTACAATCCATTGGTGTGTCATAAACTCATTCAGACTACAAGCCATTGGTGTGTCATAAACTCATTCAGACTACAAGCCATTGGTGTGTCATAAACTCATTCAGACTACAAGCCATTGGTGAGTCATAAACTCATTCAGACTACAAGCCATTGGTGTGTCATAAACTCATTCAGACTACAAGCCATTGGTGTGTCATAAACTCATTCAGATTACAAGCCATTGGTGAGTCATAAACTCATTCAGACTACAAGCCATTGGTGTGTTATAAACTCATTCAGACCACACGCCATTTGGTGTGTCATAAACTCATTCAGACTACAAGCCATTGGGGTGTCATAAACTCATTCAGACTAAAAGCCATTGGTGTGTCATAAACTCATTCAGACTACAAGCCATTGGTGTGTCATAAACTCATTCAGATTGCAGGCTATTGGTGTGTCATAAACTCATTCAGACTACAAGCCATTTATGTGTCATAAACTCATTCAGACTACAAGCCATTGGTGTGTCATAAACTCATTCAGACTACAAGCCATTTATGTGTCATAAACTCATTCAGACTACAAGCCATTTATGTGTCATAAACTCATTCAGACTACAAGCCATTGGTGTGTCATAAACTCATTCAGACTACAAGCCATTTATTTGTCATAAACTCATTCAGACTACAAGCCATTGGTGTGTCATATAGTCATTCAGACTACAAGCCATTTGGGTGTATACACTCATTCAGACTACAAGCCATTGGTGTGTCATAAACTCATTCAGACTACAAGCCATTGGTGTGTCATAAACTCATTCAGACTACAAGCCATTTATGTGTCATAAACTCACTCAAACTGCAAGCTATTGGGTAGAATAAACTCATTAAGACTGCAAGCTATTGGTATGTCATAAGCTCATTCAGACTGCAGGCTATTGGTGTGTCATAAGCTCATTCAGACTGAAAGCTATTGGTATGTAATAAGCTCATTCAGGCTGCAAGATATTGGTGTGTCATAAGCTCATTCAGACTGCAAGCTATTGCTGTGTCATGAGCTCATTCAGATTGCAGGCTATTGGTGTGTCATAAACTCATTCAGACTACAAGCCATTTATGTGTCATAAACTCATTCAGACTACAAGCCATTGGTGTGTCATAAACTCATTCAGACTACAAGCCATTTATGTGTCATAAACTCATTCAGACTACAAGCGATTGGTGTGTCATAAACTCATTCAGACTACAAGCCATTTATGTGTCATAAACTCATTCAGACGACAAGCCATTTATGTGTCATAAACTCATTCAGACTACAAGCCATTGGTGTGTCATAAACTCATTCAGACTACAAGCCATTTATTTGTCATAAACTCATTCAGACTACAAGCCATTGGTGTGTCATATACTCATTCAGACTACAAGCCATTTGGGTGTATACACTCATTCAGACTACAAGCAATTGGTGTGTCATAAACTCATTCAGACTACAAGCCATTTATGTGTCATAAACTCACTCAAACTGCAAGCTATTGGGTAGCATAAACTCATTCAGACTGCAAGCTATTGGTATGTCATAAGCTCGTTCAGACTGCAAGCTATTGGTGTGTCATAAGCTCATTCAGACTGCAGGCTATTGGTGTGTCATAAGCTCTTTCAGACTGCAAGCTATTGATGTGTCATAAACTCACTCAAACTGCAAGCTATTGGTGTGTCATAAGCTCATTCAGACTGCAAGCTATTGGTATGTCATAAGCTCATTCAGACTGCAAGCTATTGGAGTGTCATAAGATCTTTCAGACTGCAAGCTATTGGTATGTCATAAACTCATTCAGACTGCAAGCTATTGGGGTGTCATAAGCTCATTCAGAATGCAAGCTATTGGTATGTCATAATCTCATTCAGAGTGCAAGCTATTGGTATGTCATAAGCTCATTCAGACTGCAACCTATTGGTGTGTCATAAGCTCATTCAGACTGCAAGCTATTGGTATGTCATAAGCTCATTCAGAATGCAAGCTATTGGTATGTCATAATCTCATTCAGATTGCACGCTATTGGTATGTCATAAGCTCATTCAGACTGCAACCTATTGGTGTGTCATAAGCTCATTCAGACTGCAAGCTATCGGTATGTCATAAGCTCATTCAGACTGCAAGCTATTGGTATGTCATAAGCTCATTCAGACTGCAAGCTATTGGTGTATCATAAGCCCATTCAGACTGCAAGCTATTGGTGTGTCATAAGCCCATTCAGACTGCAAGCTATTGGTATGTCATAAGCTCATTCAGACTGCAAGCTATTGGTATGTC
The DNA here is from genome assembly GCA_034401795.1 of Chaetoderma sp. LZ-2023a. Lineage (NCBI taxonomy): Eukaryota > Metazoa > Mollusca > Caudofoveata > Chaetodermatida > Chaetodermatidae > Chaetoderma > Chaetoderma sp. LZ-2023a. The sequence continues at coordinate 26,373 of JAVVLW010002942.1, forward strand.
ATAAGCTCATTCAGACTGCAGGCTATTGGTGTGTCATAAGCTCATTCAGACTGCAGGCTATTGGTGTGTCATAAGCTCATTCAGACTGCAAGCTATTGGTATGTCATAAGCTCATTCAGGCTGCAAGATATTGGTGTGTCATAAGCTCATTCAGACTGCAAGCTATTGCTGTGTCATGAGCTCATTCAGACTGCAAGCAATTGGTATGTCATAAACTCATTCAGACTGCAAGCTATTGGTATGTCATAAGCTCATTCAGACTGCAAGCTATTGGTGTTTCATAAGCTTATTCAGACTGCAAGCTATTGGAATGTCATAAGCTCATTCAGACTGCACGCTATTGGTGTGTCATAAGCTCATTCAGACTGGAAGCTATTGGTATGTGATAATCTCATTCAGACTGCAAGCTATTGGTATGTCATAAGCGCATTCAGACTGCAAGCTAGTGGTGTGTCATAAGCTCATTCAGACTGCAAGCTATTGGTGTGTCTTAAGCTCATTCAGACTGCACGCTTTTGGTATGTCATAAGCTCACTAAGACTGCAAGCTATTGGTATGTCATAAGCTCATTAAGACTGCAAGCTATTGGTGTGTCATAAGCTCATTCAGACTGCAAGCTATTGGTATGTCATAAGCTCATTCAGACTGCAAGCTATTGGTGTGTCATAAGCTCATTCAGACTGCAGTCTATTGGTGTGTCATAAGCTCTTTCAGACTGCAAGCTATTGATGTGTCATAAACTCACTCAAACTGCAAGCTATTGGTGTGTCATAAGCTCATTCAGACTGCAAGCTATTGGTATGTCATAAGCTCATTCAGACTGCAAGCTATTGTTGTGTCATAAGCTCTTTCGTCTGCAGGCTATTGGTGTGTCATAAGCTCTTTCAGACTGCAAGCTATTGGTATGTCATAAACTCATTCAGACTGCAAGCTATTGGTGTGTCATAAGCTCATTCAGAATGCAAGCTATTGGTATGTCATAATCTCATTCATACTGCAAGCTATTGGTATGTCATAAGCTCATTCAGACTGCAACCTATTGGTGTGTCATATAGTCATTCAGACTACAAGCCATTTGGGTGTATACACTCATTCAGACTACAAGCCATTGGTGTGTCATAAACTCATTCAGACTACAAGCCATTGGTGTGTCATAAACTCATTCAGACTACAAGCCATTTATGTGTCATAAACTCACTCAAACTGCAAGCTATTGGGTAGAATAAACTCATTAAGACTGCAAGCTATTGGTATGTCATAAGCTCATTCAGACTGCAGGCTATTGGTGTGTCATAAGCTCATTCAGACTGAAAGCTATTGGTATGTAATAAGCTCATTCAGGCTGCAAGATATTGGTGTGTCATAAGCTCATTCAGACTGCAAGCTATTGCTGTGTCATGAGCTCATTCAGATTGCAGGCTATTGGTGTGTCATAAACTCATTCAGACTACAAGCCATTTATGTGTCATAAACTCATTCAGACTACAAGCCATTGGTGTGTCATAAACTCATTCAGACTACAAGCCATTTATGTGTCATAAACTCATTCAGACTACAAGCGATTGGTGTGTCATAAACTCATTCAGACTACAAGCCATTTATGTGTCATAAACTCATTCAGACGACAAGCCATTTATGTGTCATAAACTCATTCAGACTACAAGCCATTGGTGTGTCATAAACTCATTCAGACTACAAGCCATTTATTTGTCATAAACTCATTCAGACTACAAGCCATTGGTGTGTCATATACTCATTCAGACTACAAGCCATTTGGGTGTATACACTCATTCAGACTACAAGCAATTGGTGTGTCATAAACTCATTCAGACTACAAGCCATTTATGTGTCATAAACTCACTCAAACTGCAAGCTATTGGGTAGCATAAACTCATTCAGACTGCAAGCTATTGGTATGTCATAAGCTCGTTCAGACTGCAAGCTATTGGTGTGTCATAAGCTCATTCAGACTGCAGGCTATTGGTGTGTCATAAGCTCTTTCAGACTGCAAGCTATTGATGTGTCATAAACTCACTCAAACTGCAAGCTATTGGTGTGTCATAAGCTCATTCAGACTGCAAGCTATTGGTATGTCATAAGCTCATTCAGACTGCAAGCTATTGGAGTGTCATAAGATCTTTCAGACTGCAAGCTATTGGTATGTCATAAACTCATTCAGACTGCAAGCTATTGGGGTGTCATAAGCTCATTCAGAATGCAAGCTATTGGTATGTCATAATCTCATTCAGAGTGCAAGCTATTGGTATGTCATAAGCTCATTCAGACTGCAACCTATTGGTGTGTCATAAGCTCATTCAGACTGCAAGCTATTGGTATGTCATAAGCTCATTCAGAATGCAAGCTATTGGTATGTCATAATCTCATTCAGATTGCACGCTATTGGTATGTCATAAGCTCATTCAGACTGCAACCTATTGGTGTGTCATAAGCTCATTCAGACTGCAAGCTATCGGTATGTCATAAGCTCATTCAGACTGCAAGCTGTTGGTATGTCATAAGCTCATTCAGACTGCAAGCTATTGGTGTATCATAAGCCCATTCAGACTGCAAGCTATTGGTGTGTCATAAGCCCATTCAGACTGCAAGCTATTGGTATGTCATAAGCTCATTCAGACTGCAAGCTATTGGTATGTCATAAGCTCATTCAGACTGCAGGCTATTGGTGTGTCATAAGCTCATTCAGACTGCAGGCTATTGGTGTGTCATAAGCTCATTCAGACTGCAAGCTATTGGTATGTCATAAGCTCATTCAGGCTGCAAGATATTGGTGTGTCATAAGCTCATTCAGACTGCAAGCTATTGCTGTGTCATGAGCTCATTCAGACTGCAAGCAATTGGTATGTCATAAACTCATTCAGACTGCAAGCTATTGGTATGTCATAAGCTCATTCAGACTGCAAGCTATTGGTGTTTCATAAGCTTATTCAGACTGCAAGCTATTGGAATGTCATAAGCTCATTCAGACTGCACGCTATTGGTGTGTCATAAGCTCATTCAGACTGGAAGCTATTGGTATGTGATAATCTCATTCAGACTGCAAGCTATTGGTATGTCATAAGCGCATTCAGACTGCAAGCTAGTGGTGTGTCATAAGCTCATTCAGACTGCAAGCTATTGGTGTGTCTTAAGCTCATTCAGACTGCACGCTTTTGGTATGTCATAAGCTCACTAAGACTGCAAGCTATTGGTATGTCATAAGCTCATTAAGACTGCAAGCTATTGGTGTGTCATAAGCTCATTCAGACTGCAAGCTATTGGTATGTCATAAGCTCATTCAGACTGCAAGCTATTGGTGTGTCATAAGCTCATTCAGACTGCAGTCTATTGGTGTGTCATAAGCTCTTTCAGACTGCAAGCTATTGATGTGTCATAAACTCACTCAAACTGCAAGCTATTGGTGTGTCATAAGCTCATTCAGACTGCAAGCTATTGGTATGTCATAAGCTCATTCAGACTGCAAGCTATTGTTGTGTCATAAGCTCTTTCGTCTGCAGGCTATTGGTGTGTCATAAGCTCTTTCAGACTGCAAGCTATTGGTATGTCATAAACTCATTCAGACTGCAAGCTATTGGTGTGTCATAAGCTCATTCAGAATGCAAGCTATTGGTATGTCATAATCTCATTCATACTGCAAGCTATTGGTATGTCATAAGCTCATTCAGACTGCAACCTATTGGTGTGTCATAAGCTCATTCAGACTGCAAGCTATTGGTATGTCATAAGCTCATTCAGAATGCAAGCTATTGGTATGTCATAATCTCATTCAGATTGCAAGATATTGGTATGTCATAAGCTCATTCAGACTGCAACCTATTGGTGTGTCATAAGCTCATTCAGACTGCAGGCTATTGGTGTGTCATAAGCTCATTCAGACTGCAGGCTATTGGTGTGTCATAAGCTCATTCAGACTGCAAGCTATTGGTATGTCATAAGCTCATTCAGGCTGCAAGATATTGGTGTGTCATAAGCTCATTCAGACTGCAAGCTATTGCTGTGTCATGAGCTCATTCAGACTGCAAGCTATTGGTATGTCATAAACTCATTCAGACTGCAAGCTATTGGTATGTCATAAGCTCATACAGACTGCAAGCTATTGGTGTGTCATAAGCTCATTCAGACCGCAAGCTATTGGTATGTCATAAGCTCATTCAGACTGCAAGCTATTGGTGTGTCATAAGCTCATTCAGACTGGAAGCTATTGGTATGTCATAATCTCATTCAGACTGCAAGCTATTGGTATGTCATAAGCGCATTCAGACTGCAAGCTAGTGGTGTGTCATAAGCTCATTCAGACTGCAAGCTATTGGTGTGTCATAAGCTCATTCAGACTGCAACCTATTGGTGTGTCATAAGCTCATTCAAACTGCAAGCTATTGGTATGTCATAAGCTCATTCAGAATGCAAGCTATTGGTATGTCATAATCTCATTCAGATTGCACGCTATTGGTATGTCATAAGCTCATTCAGACTGCAACCTATTGGTGTGTAATAAGCTCATTCAGACTGCAAGCTATCGGTATGTCATAAGCTCATTCAGACTGCAAGCTATTGGTATGTCATAAGCTCATTCAGACTGCAAGCTATTGGTGTATCCTAAGCCCATTCAGACTGCAAGCTATTGGTGTGTCATAAGCCCATTCAGACTGTAAGCTATTGGTATGTCATAAGCTCATTCAGACTGCAAGCTATTGGTATGTCATAAGCTCATTCAGACTGCAGGATAGTGGTGTGTCATAAGCTCATTCAGACTGCAGGCTATTGGTGTGTCATAAGCTCATTCAGACTGCAAGCTATTGGTATGTCATAAGCTCATTCAGGCTGCAAGATATTGGTGTGTCATAAGCTCATTCAGACTGCAAGCTATTGCTGTGTCATGAGCTCATTCAGACTGCAAGCTATTGGTATGTCATAAACTCATTCAGACTGCAAGCTATTGGTATGTCATAAGCTCATTCAGACTGCAAGCTATTGGTGTTTCATAAGCTTATTCAGACTGCAAGCTATTGGAATGTCATAAGCTCATTCAGACTGCAGGCTATTGGTGTGTCATAAGCTCATTAAGACTGCAGGCTATTGGTGTGTCATAAGCTCATTCAGACTGCAAGCTATTGGTATGTCATAAGCTCATTCAGGCTGCAAGATATTGGTGTGTCATAAGCTCATTCAGACTGCAAGCTATTGCTGTGTCATGAGCTCATTCAGACTGCAAGCTCTTGGTATGTCATAAACTCATTCAGACTGCAAGCTATTGGTATGTCATAAGCTCATGCAGACTGCAAGCTATTGGTGTGACATAAGCTCATTCAGACTACAAGCTATTGGTATGTCATAAGCTCATTCAGACTGCAAGCTATTGGTGTGTCATAAGCCCATTCAGACTGGAAGCTATTGGTATGTCATAATCTCATTCAGACTGCAAGCTATTGGTATGTCATAAGCGCATTCAGACTGCAAGCTAGTGGTGTGTCATAAGCTCATTCAGACTGCAAGCTATTGGTGTGTCATAAGCTCATACAGACTGCACGCTATTGGTATGTCATAAGCTCATTAAGATTGCAAGCTATTGGTATGTCATAATCTCATTAAGACTGCAAGCTATTGGTGTGTCATAAGCTCATTCAGACTGCAAGCTATTGGTATGTCATAAGCTCATTCAGACTGCAAGCTATTGGTGTGTCATAAGCTCATTCAGACTGGAAGCTATTGGTATGTCATAATCTCATTCAGACTGCAAGCTATTGGTATGTCATAAGCGCATTCAGACTGCAAGCTAGTGGTGTGTCATAAGCTCATTCAGACTGCAAGCTATTGGTGTGTCATAAGCTCATTCAGACTGCAACCTATTGGTGTGTCATAAGCTCATTCAAACTGCAAGCTATTGGTATGTCATAAGCTCATTCAGAATGCAAGCTATTGGTATGTCATAATCTCATTCAGATTGCACGCTATTGGTATGTCATAAGCTCATTCAGACTGCAACCTATTGGTGTGTCATAAGCTCATTCAGACTGCAAGCTATCGGTATGGCATAAGCTCATTCAGACTGCAAGCTATTGGTATGTCATAAGCTCATTCAGACTGCAAGCTATTGGTGTATCCTAAGCCCATTCAGACTGCAAGCTATTGGTGTGTCATAAGCCCATTCAGACTGCAAGCTATTGGTATGTCATAAGCTCATTCAGACTGCAAGCTATTGGTATGTCATAAGCTCATTCAGACTGCAGGCTATTGGTGTGTCATAAGCTCATTCAGACTGCAGGCTATTGGTGTGTCATAAGCTCATTCAGACTGCAAGCTATTGGTATGTCATAAGCTCATTCAGGCTGCAAGATATTGGTGTGTCATAAGCTCATTCAGACTGCAAGCTATTGCTGTGTCATGAGCTCATTCAGACTGCAAGCTATTGGTATGTCATAAACTCATTCAGACTGCAAGCTATTGGTATGTCATAAGCTCATTCAGACTGCAAGCTATTGGTGTTTCATAGGCTTATTCAGACTGCAAGCTATTGGAATGTCATAAGCTCATTCAGACTGCAGGCTATTGGTGTGTCATAAGCTCATTAAGACTGCAGGCTATTGGTGTGTCATAAGCTCATTCAGACTGCAAGCTATTGGTATGTCATAAGCTCATTCAGGCTGCAAGATATTGGTGTGTCATAAGCTCATTCAGACTGCAAGCTATTGCTGTGTCATGAGCTCATTCAGACTGCAAGCTATTGGTATGTCATAAACTCATTCAGACTGCAAGCTATTGGTATGTCATAAGCTCATGCAGACTGCAAGCTATTGGTGTGACATAAGCTCATTCAGACTACAAGCTATTGGTATGTCATAAGCTCATTCAGACTGCAAGCTATTGGTGTGTCATAAGCCCATTCAGACTGGAAGCTATTGGTATGTCATAATCTCATTCAGACTGCAAGCTATTGGTATGTCATAAGCGCATTCAGACTGCAAGCTAGTGGTGTGTCATAAGCTCATTCAGACTGCAAGCTATTGGTGTGTCATAAGCTCATTCAAACTGCAAGCTATTGGTATGTCATAAGCTCATTCAGAATGCAAGCTATTGGTATGTCATAATCTCATTCAGATTGCACGCTATTGGTATGTCATAAGCTCATTCAGACTGCAACCTATTGGTGTGTCATAAGCTCATTCAGACTGCAAGCTATCGGTATGGCATAAGCTCATTCAGACTGCAAGCTATTGGTATGTCATAAGCTCATTCAGGCTGCAAGCTATTGGTGTATCCTAAGCCCATTCAGACTGCAAGCTATTGGTGTGTCATAAGCCCATTCAGACTGCAAGCTATTGGTATGTCATAAGCTCATTCAGACTGCAAGCTATTGGTATGTCATAAGCTCATTCAGACTGCAGGCTATTGGTGTGTCATAAGCTCATTCAGACTGCAGGCTATTGGTGTGTCATAAGCTCATTCAGACTGCAAGCTATTGGTATGTCATAAGCTCATTCAGGCTGCAAGATATTGGTGTGTCATAAGCTCATTCAGACTGCAAGCTATTGCTGTGTCATGAGCTCATTCAGACTGCAAGCTATTGGTATGTCATAAACTCATTCAGACTGCAAGCTATTGGTATGTCATAAGCTTATTCAGACTGCAAGCTATTGGTGTTTCATAAGCTTATTCAGACTGCAAGCTATTGGAATGTCATAAGCTCATTCAGACTGCAGGCTATTGGTGTGTCATAAGCTCATTAAGACTGCAGGCTATTGGTGTGTCATAAGCTCATTCAGACTGCAAGCTATTGGTATGTCATAAGCTCATTCAGGCTGCAAGATATTGGTGTGTCATAAGCTCATTCAGACTGCAAGCTATTGCTGTGTCATGAGCTCATTCAGACTGCAAGCTATTGGTATGTCATAAACTCATTCAGACTGCAAGCTATTGGTATGTCATAAGCTCATGCAGACTGCAAGCTATTGGTGTGACATAAGCTCATTCAGACTACAAGCTATTGGTATGTCATAAGCTCATTCAGACTGCAAGCTATTGGTGTGTCATAAGCCCATTCAGACTGGAAGCTATTGGTATGTCATAATCTCATTCAGACTGCAAGCTATTGGTATGTCATAAGCGCATTCAGACTGCAAGCTAGTGGTGTGTCATAAGCTCATTCAGACTGCAAGCTATTGGTGTGTCATAAGCTCATACAGACTGCACGCTATTGGTATGTCATAAGCTCATTAAGATTGCAAGCTATTGGTATGTCATAATCTCATTAAGACTGCAAGCTATTGGTGTGTCATAAGCTCATTCAGACTGCATGCTATTGGTATGTCATAATCTCATTCAGACTGCAAGCTATTGGTGTGTCATAAGCTCATTCAGACTGCAGGCTATTGGTGTGTCATAAGCTCTTTCAGACTGCAAGCTATTGATGTGTCATAAACTCACTCAAACTGCAAGCTATTGGTGTGTCATAAGCTCATTCAGACTGCAAGCTATTGGTATGTCATAAGCTCATTCAGACTGCAAGCTATTGGTGTGTCATAAGCTCATTCAGACTGCAGGCTATTGGTGTGTCATAAGCTCTTTCAGACGGCAAGCTATTGGTATGTGATAAACTCATTCAGACTGCAAGCTATTGGTGTGTCATAAGCTCATTCAGACTGCAAGCTCTTGGTGTGTCATAAGCTCATTCAAACTGCAAGCTATTCCTATGTCATAAACTCATTCAGACTGCAAGCTATTGGTGTGTCATAAGCTCATTCAGACTGCAACATATTGGTGTGTCATAAGCTCATTCAGACTGCAAGCTATTGGTATCTCATAAGCTCATTCTGACTGCAAGCTATTGGTATGTCATAAGCTCATTCAGACTGCAAGCTATTGGTGTGTCATAAGCTCATTCAGACTGGAAGCTATTGGTATGTCATAATCTCATTCAGACTGCAAGCTATTGGTATGTCATAAGCGCATTCAGACTGCAAGCTAGTGGTGTGTCATAAGCTCATTCAGACTGCAAGCTATTGGTGTGTCATAAGCTCATTCAGACTGCACGCTATTGGTATGTCATAAGCTCACTAAGACTGCAAGCTATTGGTATGTCATAAGCTCATTAAGACTGCAAGCTATTGGTGTGTCATAAGCTCATTCAGACTGCAAGCTATTGGTATGTCATAAGCTCATTCAGACTGCAAGCTATTGGTGTGTCATAAGCTCATTCAGAATGCAGGCTATTGGTGTGTCATAAGCTCTTTCAGACTGCAAGCTATTGATGTGTCATAAACTCACTCAAACTGCAAGCCATTGGTGTGTCATAAGCTCATTCAGACTGCAAGCTATTGGTATGTCATAAGCTCATTCAGACTGCAAGCTATTGGTGTGTCATAAGCTCAATCAGACTGCAGGCTATTGGTGTGTCATAAGCTCTTTCAGACTGCAAGCTCTTGGTATGTCCTAAACTCATTCAGACTGCAAGCTATTGGTGTGTCATAAGCTCATTCAGAATGCAAGCTATTGGTATGTCATAATCTCATTCAGACTGCAAGCTATTGGTATGTCATAAGCTCATTCAGACTGCAACCTATTGGTGTGTTATAAGCTCATTCAGACTGCAAGCTATTGGTATGTCATAAGCTCATTCAGAATGCAAGCTATTGGTATGTCATAATCTCATTCAGACTGCAAGCTATTGGTATGTCATAAGCTCATTCAGACTGCAACCTATTGGTGTGTCATAAGCTCATTCAGACTGCAAGCTATTAGTATGTCATAAGCTCATTCAGACTGCAAGCTATTGGTATGTCATAAGCTCATTCAGACTGCAAGCTATTGGTGTATCATAAGCCCATTCAGACTGCAAGCTATTGGTGTGTCATAAGCCAATTCAGACTGCAAGCTATTGGTATGTCATAAGCCCATTCAGACTGGAAGCTATTGGTATGTCATAATCTCATTCAGACTGCAAGCTATTGGTATGTCATAAGCGCATTCAGACTGCAAGCTATTGGTGTGTCATAAGCTCATACAGACTGCACGCTATTGGTATGTCATAAGCTCATTAAGACTGCAAGCTATTGGTATGTCATAATCTCATTAAGACTGCAAGCTATTGGTGTGTCATAAGCTCATTCAGACTGCATGCTATTGGTATGTCATAATCTCATTCAGACTGCAAGCTATTGGTATGTCATAATCTCATTCAGACTGCAGGCTATTGGTGTGTCATAAGCTCTTTCAGACTGCAAGCTATTGATGTGTCATAAACTCACTCAAACTGCAAGCTATTGGTGTGTCATAAGCTCATTCAGACTGCAAGCTATTGGTATGTCATAAGCTCATTCAGACTGCAAGCTATTGGTGTGTCATAAGCTCATTCAGACTGCAGGCTATTGGTGTGTCATAAGCTCTTTCAGACGGCAAGCTATTGGTATGTGATAAACTCATTCAGACTGCAAGCTATTGGTGTGTCATAAGCTCATTCAGACTGCAAGCTCTTGGTGTGTCATAAGCTCATTCAAACTGCAAGCTATTCGTATGTCATAAACTCATTCAGACTGCAAGCTATTGGTGTGTCATAAACTCATTAAGACTGCAAGCTATTGGTGTGTCATAAGCTCATTCAGACTGCAAGCTATTGGTATCTCATAAGCTCATTCAGACTGCAAGCTATTGGTGTGTCATAAGCTCATTCAGACTGCAAGCTATTGGTATGTCATAAGCTCATTCAGACTGCAAGCTATTGGTGTATCATAAGCCCATTCAGACTGCAAGCTATTGGTGTGTCATAAGCCCATTCAGACTGCAAGCTATTGGTATGTCATAAGGTCATTCAGACTGCAAGCTATTGGTATGTCATAAGCTCATTCAGACTGCAGGCTATTGGTGTGTCATAAGCTCATTCAGACTGCAGGCTATTGGTGTGTCATAAGCTCATTCAGACTGCAAGCTATTGGTATGTCATAAGCTCATTCAGGCTGCAAGATATCGGTGTGTCATAAGCTCATTCAGGCTGCAAGATATTGGTGTGTCATAAGCTCATTCAGACTGCAAGCTATTGCTGTGTCATGAGCTCATTCAGACTGCAAGCTATTGGTATGTCATAAACTCATTCAGACTGCAAGCTTTTGGTATGTCATAGGCTCATTCAGACTGCAAGATATTGGTGTGTCATAAGCTCATTCAGACTGCAAGCTATTGGTGTGTCATAAGCTCATTCAGACTGGAAGCTATTGGTGTGTCATAAGCTCATTCAGACTGCAAGCTATTGGTATGTCATAAGCTCATTCAGACTGCAAGCTAGTGGTGTGTCATAAGCTCATTCAGACTGCAAGCTATTGGTGTGTCATAAGCTCATTCAGACTGCACGCTATTGGTATGTCATAAGCTCATTAAGACTGCAAGCTATTGGTGTGTCATAAGCTGATGCAGACTGCAAGCTATTGGTATGTCATAAGCTCATTCAGACTGCAAGCTATTGGTGTGTCATAAGCTCATTCAGACTGCAAGTTATTGATGTGTCATAAGCTCATTCAGACTGCAACATATTGGTGTGTCATAAGCTCATTCAGACTGCAAGCTATTGGTATGTCATAAGCTCATTCAGACTGCAAGCTATTGGTGTGTCATAAGCTCATTCAGACTGCAAGCTATTGGTATGTCATAAGCTCATTCAGACTGCAAGCTATTGGTGTGTCATGAGCTCATTCAGACTGCAAGCTATTGGTGTGTCATAAGCTCATTCAGACTGTAAGCTATTGGTATGTCATAAGCTCATTCAGACTGCAAGCTATTGGTATGTCATAAGCTCCTTCAGATTGCAAGCTATTGGTATGTCATTAGCTCATTCAGACTGCAAGCTATTGGTATGTCATAAACTCATTCAGACTGCAAGCTATTGGTGTGTCATAAGCTCATTCAGACTGCAAGCTATTGGTGATGCATAACCTCATTCAGACTGCAAGCTATTGGTATGTCATAAGCTCATTCAGACTGCAAGCTATTGGTATGTCATAAGCTCATTCAGACTGCAAGCTATTGGTATGTCATAAGCTCATTCAGACTGCAAGCTATTGGTATGTCATAAGCTCATGCAGATTGCAAGCTATTCGTATGTCATAAGCTCATTCAGACTGCAAGCTATTGGTATGTCATAAACTCATTCAGACTGCAAGCTATTGGTGTGTCATAAGCTCATTCAGACTGCAAGCTATTGGTATGTCATAAGCTCATTCAGACTGCAAGCTATTGGTGTATCATAAGCTCATTCAGACTGCAAGCTATTGGTGTGTCATAAGCTCATTCAGACTGCAAGCTATTGGTATGTCATAGGCTCCTTCAGACTGCAGGCTATTGGTGTGTCATAAGGTCATTCAGACTGCATGATATTGGTGTGTCATAAGCTCATTCAGACTGCAAGCTATTGGTATATCATAAACACATTCAGGCTGCAAGCTATTGGTGTGTCATGAGCTTATTCAGACTGCAAGCTTTGGTATGTCATAAGCTCATTCAGACAGCAAGCTATTGGTATGTCATAAGCTCATTCAGACTGCAAGCTATTGGTATGTCATAAGCTCATTCAGACTGCAAGCTATTGGTATGTCATAAGCTGATTCAGACTGCAAGCTATTGGTGTGTCATGAGCTCATTCAGACTGCAAGCTATTGGTGTGTCATAAGCTCATTCAGACTGTAAGCTATTGGTAAGTCATAAGCTCATTCAGACTGCAAGCTATTGGTATGTCATAAGCTCCTTCAGATTGCAAGCTATTGGTATGTCATAAGCTCATTCAGACTGCAACCTATTGGTATGTCATAAACTCATTCAGACTGCAAGCTATTGGTGTGTCATAAGCTCATTCAGACTGCAAGCTATTGGTGTGTCATAAGCTCATTCAGACTGCAAGCTATTCGTGTGTCATGAGCTCATTCAGACTGCAAGCTTTGGTATGTCATAAGCTCATTCAGACCGCAAGCTATTGGTATGTCATAAGCTCATTCAGACTGCAAGCTATTGGTGTGTCATAAGCTCATTCAGACTGCAAGCTATTGGTATGTCATAAGCTCATTCAGACTGGAAGCTATTGGTATGGTGTAAGCTCATTCAGACTGGAAGCTATTGGTATGGTGTAAGCTCATTCAGACGGCAAGCTATTGGTATGTCATAAGCTCATTCAGACTGCAAGCTATTTGTGTGTCATAAGCTCATTCAGACTGTAAGCTATTGGTGTGTCATAAGCTCATGCAGACTGCAAGCTATTGGTGTGTCATAAGCTCATTCAGACTGCAAGCTATTGGTATGTCATAAGCTCATTCAGACTGCAAGTTATTGGTATGTCATAAGCTCATTCAGACTGCAAGCTATTGGTGATGCATAACCTCATTCAGACTGCAAGATATTGGTATGTCATAAGCTCATTTAGACTGCAAGCTATTGGTGTATCATAAGCTCATTCAGACTGCAAGCTATTGGTGTGTCATAAGCCCATTCAGATTGGAAGCTATTGGTATGTCATAAGCTCATTCAGACTGCAAGCTATTGGTGTATCATAAGCTCATTCAGACTGCACGCTATTGGTGTGTCATAAGCTCATTCAGACTGCAAGCTATTAGTATGTCATAAGCTCATTCAGACTGCAGGATATTGGTGTGTCATAAACTCATTCAGACTGCAAGCTATTGGTATGTCATAAACTCACTCAAACTGCAAGCTATTGGGTAGCATAAACTCATTCAGACTGTAAGCTATTGGTATGTCATAAGCTTATTCAGACTGCAAGCTATTGGTGTGTCATACGCGCATTCAGACTGCAAGCTATTGGTATGTCATAAGCACATTCAGACTGCAAGCTATTCGTATGTCATAAGCTCATTCAGACTGCAAGCTATTGGTATGTCATAAGCTCAGTCAGACTGCAGGCTATTGGTATGTCATAAGCTCATTTAGACTGCAAGCTATTGGTGTATCATAAGCTCATTCAGACTGCAAGCTATTGGTGTGTCATAAGCTCAGTCAGACTGCAAGCTATTGGTATGTCATAAGCTCATTTAGACTACAAGCTATTGGTGTATCATAAGCTCATTCAGACTGCAAGCTATTGGTGTGTCATAAGCTCATTCAGACTGGAAGCTATTGGTATGTCATAAGCTCATTCAGACTGCAAGCTATTGATGTATCAGAAGCTCATTCAGACTGCACGCTATTGGTGTGTCATAAGCTCATTCAGACTGCATGCTATTAGTATGTCATAAGCTCATTCAGACTGCAGGATATTGGTGTGTCATAAACTCATTCAGACTGCAAGCTATTGGTATGTCATAAACTCACTCAAACTGCAAGCTATTGGGTAGCATAAACTCATTCAGACTGTAAGCTATTGGTATGTCATAAGCTTATTCAGACTGCAAGCTATTGGTGTGTCATACGCGCATTCAGACTGCAAGCTATTGGTATGTCATAAGCACATTCAGACTGCAAGCTATTCGTATGTCATAAGCTCATTCAGACTGCAAGCTATTGGTATGTCATAAGCTCAGTCAGACTGCAGGCTATTGGTGTGTCATAAGCTCATTCAGACTGCAAGCTATTGGTATGTCATAAACTCATTCAGACTGCAAGCTATTGGTGTGTCATAAGCTCATTCAGACTGCAAGCTATTGGTGTGTCATAAGCTCATTCAGACTGCAAGCTATTGGTATGTCATAAGCTCATTCAGACTGCAAGCTATTGGTATGTCACAAGCTCATTCAGACTACAAGCTATTCGTATGTCATAAGCTCATTCAGACTGCAAACTATTCGTATGTCATAAGCTCAATTAGACTGCAAGCTATTGGTATGTCATAAGCTCATTCAGACTGCAAGCTATTGGTGTGTCATGAGCTCATCCAGACTGCAAGTTATTGGTATGTCATAAGCTCATTCAGACTGCAAGCTATTGGTGATGCATAACCTCATTCAGACTGCAAGCTATTGGTATGTCATAAGCTCATTTAGACTGCAAGCTATTGTTGTATCATAAGCTCATTCAGACTGCAAGCTATTGGTGTGTCATAAGCTCATTCAGACTGGAAGCTATTGGTATGTCATAAGCTCATTCAGACTGCAAGCTATTGGTGTATCATAAGCTCATTCAGACTGCACGCTATTGGTGTGTCATAAGCTCATTCAGACTGCAAGCTATTGGTGTGTCATAAGCTCAGTCAGACTGCAAGCTATTGGTATGTCATAAGCTCATTCAGACTGCAGGATATTGGTGTGTCATAACCTCATTCAGACTGCAAGCTATTGGTATGTCATAAACTCACTCAAACTGCAAGCTATTGGGTAGCATAAACTCATTCAGACTGTAAGCTATTGGTATGTCATAAGCTTATTCAGACTGCAAGGTATTGGTGTGTCATACGCGCATTCAGACTGCAAGCTATTGGTATGTCATAAGCACATTCAGACTGCAAGCTATTCGTATGTCATAAGCTCATTCAGACTGCAAGCTATTGGTATGTCATAAGCTCAGTCAGACTGCAGGCTATTGGTATGTCATAAGCTCATTTAGACTGCAAGCTATTGGTGTATCATAAGCTCATTCAGACTGCAAGCTATTGGTGTGTCATAAGCTCAGTCAGACTGCAAGCTATTGGTATGTCATAAGCTCATTTAGACTGCAAGCTATTGGTGTATCATAAGCTCATTCAGACTGCAAGCTATTGGTGTGTCATAAGCTCATTCAGACTGGAAGCTATTGGTATGTCATAAGCTCATTCAGACTGCAAGCAATTGGTGTATCATAAGCTCATTCAGACTGCACGCTATTGGTGTGTCATAAGCTCATTCAGACTGCAAGCTATTAGTATGTCATAAGCTCATTCAGACTGCAGGATATTGGTGTGTCATAAACTCATTCAGACTGCAAGCTATTGGTATGTCATAAACTCACTCAAACTGCAAGCTATTGGGTAGCATAAACTCATTCAGACTGTAAGCTATTGGTATGTCATAAGCTTATTCAGACTGCAAGCTATTGGTGTGTCATACGCGCATTCAGACTGCAAGCTATTGGTATGTCATAAGCACATTCAGACTGCAAGCTATTCGTATGTCATAAGCTCATTCAGACTGCAAGCTATTGGTATATCATAAACACATTCAGGCTGCAAGCTATTGGTGTGTCATGAGCTTATTCAGACTGCAAGCTTTGGTATGTCATAAGCTCATTCAGACAGCAAGCTATTGGTATGTCATAAGCTCATTCAGACTGCAAGCTATTGGTATGTCATAAGCTCATTCAGACTGCAAGCTATTGGTATGTCATAAGCTGATTCAGATTGCAAGCTATTGGTGTGTCATGAGCTCATTCAGACTGCAAGCTATTGGTGTGTCATAAGCTCATTCAGACTGCAAGCTATTGGTGTGTCATAAGCTCATACAGACTGCACGCTATTGGTATGTCATAAGCTCATTAAGACTGCAAGCTATTGGTATGTCATAATCTCATTAAGACTGCAAGCTATTGGTGTGTCATAAGCTCATTCAGACTGCATGCTATTGGTATGTCATAATCTCATTCAGACTGCAAGCTATTGGTATGTCATAATCTCATTCAGACTGCAGGCTATTGGTGTGTCATAAGCTCTTTCAGACTGCAAGCTATTGATGTGTCATAAACTCACTCAAACTGCAAGCTATTGGTGTGTCATAAGCTCATTCAGACTGCAAGCTATTGGTATGTCATAAGCTCATTCAGACTGCAAGCTATTGGTGTGTCATAAGCTCATTCAGACTGCAGGCTATTGGTGTGTCATAAGCTCTTTCAGACGGCAAGCTATTGGTATGTGATAAACTCATTCAGACTGCAAGCTATTGGTGTGTCATAAGCTCATTCAGACTGCAAGCTATTGGTGTGTCATAAGCTCATTCAAACTGCAAGCTATTCGTATGTCATAAACTCATTCAGACTGCAAGCTATTGGTGTGTCATAAACTCATTAAGACTGCAAGCTATTGGTGTGTCATAAGCTCATTCAGACTGCAAGCTATTGGTATCTCATAAGCTCATTCAGACTGCAAGCTATTGGTGTGTCATAAGCTCATTCAGACTGCAAGCTATTGGTATGTCATAAGCTCATTCAGACTGCAAGCTATTGGTGTATCATAAGCCCATTCAGACTGCAAGCTATTGGTGTGTCATAAGCCCATTCAGACTGCAAGCTATTGGTATGTCATAAGGTCATTCAGACTGCAAGCTATTGGTATGTCATAAGCTCATTCAGACTGCAGGCTATTGGTGTGTCATAAGCTCATTCAGACTGCAGGCTATTGGTGTGTCATAAGCTCATTCAGACTGCAAGCTATTGGTATGTCATAAGCTCATTCAGGCTGCAAGATATCGGTGTGTCATAAGCTCATTCAGGCTGCAAGATATTGGTGTGTCATAAGCTCATTCAGACTGCAAGCTATTGCTGTGTCATGAGCTCATTCAGACTGCAAGCTATTGGTATGTCATAAACTCATTCAGACTGCAAGCTTTTGGTATGTCATAGGCTCATTCAGACTGCAAGCTATTGGTGTGTCCTAAGCTCATTCAGACTGCAAGCTATTGGTGTGTCATAAGCTCATTCAGACTGGAAGCTATTGGTGTGTCATAAGCTCATTCAGACTGCAAGCTATTGGTATGTCATAAGCTCATTCAGACTGCAAGCTAGTGGTGTGTCATAAGCTCATTCAGACTGCAAGCTATTGGTGTGTCATAAGCTCAGTCAGACTGCACGCTATTGGTATGTCATAAGCTCATTAAGACTGCAAGCTATTGGTGTGTCATAAGCTGATGCAGACTGCAAGCTATTGGTATGTCATAAGCTCATTCAGACTGCAAGCTATTGGTGTGTCATAAGCTCATTCAGACTGCAAGTTATTGGTGTGTCATAAGCTCATTCAGACTGCAACATATTGGTGTGTCATAAGCTCATTCAGACTGCAAGCTATTGGTATGTCATAAGCTCATTCAGACTGCAAGCTATTGGTGTGTCATAAGCTCATTCAGACTGCAAGCTATTGGTATGTCATAAGCTCATTCAAACTGCAAGCTATTGGTGTGTCATGAGCTCATTCAGACTGCAAGCTATTGGTGTGTCATAAGCTCATTCAGACTGTAAGCTATTGGTATGTCATAAGCTCATTCAGACTGCAAGCTATTGGTATGTCATAAGCTCCTTCAGATTGCAAGCTATTGGTATGTCATTAGCTCATTCAGACTGCAAGCTATTGGTATGTCATAAACTCATTCAGACTGCAAGCTATTGGTGTGTCATAAGCTCATTCAGACTGCAAGCTATTGGTGATGCATAACCTCATTCAGACTGCAAGCTATTGGTATGTCATAAGCTCATTCAGACTGCAAGCTATTGGTATGTCATAAGCTCATTCAGACTGCAAGCTATTGGTATGTCATAAGCTCATTCAGACTGCAAGCTATTGGTATGTCATAAGCTCATGCAGATTGCAAGCTATTCGTATGTCATAAGCTCATTCAGACTGCTAGCTATTGGTATGTCATAAACTCATTCAGACTGCAAGCTATTGGTGTGTCATAAGCTCATTCAGACTGCAAGCTATTGGTATGTCATAAGCTCATTCAGACTGCAAGCTATTGGTGTATCATAAGCTCATTCAGACTGCAAGCTATTGGTGTGTCATAAGCTCATTCAGACTGCAAGCTATTGGTATGTCATAGGCTCCTTCAGACTGCAGGCTATTGGTGTGTCATAAGGTCATTCAGACTGCATGATATTGGTGTGTCATAAGCTCATTCAGACTGCAAGCTATTGGTATATCATAAACACATTCAGGCTGCAAGCTATTGGTGTGTCATGAGCTTATTCAGACTGCAAGCTTTGGTATGTCATAAGCTCATTCAGACAGCAAGCTATTGGTATGTCATAAGCTCAGTCAGACTGCAAGCTATTGGTATGTCATAAGCTCATTCAGACTGCAAGCTATTGGTATGTCATAAGCTGATTCAGACTGCAAGCTATTGGTGTGTCATGAGCTCATTCAGACTGCAAGCTATTGGTGTGTCATAAGCTCATTCAGACTGTAAGCTATTGGTAAGTCATAAGCTCATTCAGACTGCAAGCTATTGGTATGTCATAAGCTCCTTCAGATTGCAAGCTATTGGTATGTCATAAGCTCATTCAGACTGCAACCTATTGGTATGTCATAAACTCATTCAGACTGCAAGCTATTGGTGTGTCATAAGCTCATTCAGACTGCAAGCTATTGGTGTGTCATAAGCTCATTCAGACTGCAAGCTATTCGTGTGTCATGAGCTCATTCAGACTGCAAGCTTTGGTATGTCATAAGCTCATTCAGACCGCAAGCTATTGGTATGTCATAAGCTCATACAGACTGCAAGCTATTGGTGTGTCATAAGCTCATTCAGACTGCAAGCTATTGGTATGTCATAAGCTCATTCAGACTGGAAGCTATTGGTATGGTGTAAGCTCATTCAGACTGGAAGCTATTGGTATGGTGTAAGCTCATTCAGACGGCAAGCTATTGGTGATGCATAACCTCATTCAGACTGCAAGCTATTGGTATGTCATAAGCTCATTTAGACTGCAAGCTATTGGTGTATCATAAGCTCATTCAGACTGCAAGCTATTGGTGTGTCATAAGCCCATTCAGATTGGAAGCTATTGGTATGTCATAAGCTCATTCAGACTGCAAGCTATTGGTGTATCATAAGCTCATTCAGACTGCACGCTATTGGTGTGTCATAAGCTCATTCAGACTGCAAGCTATTAGTATGTCATAAGCTCATTCAGACTGCAGGATATTGGTGTGTCATAAACTCATTCAGACTGCAAGCTATTGGTATGTCATAAACTCACTCAAACTGCAAGCTATTGGGTAGCATAAGCTCATGCAGACTGCAAGCTATTGGTATGTCATAAGCACATTCAGACTGCAAGCTATTCGTATGTCATAAGCTCATTCAGACTGCAAGCTATTGGTATGTCATAAGCTCAGTCAGACTGCAGGCTATTGGTATGTCATAAGCTCATTTAGACTGCAAGCTATTGGTGTATCATAAGCTCATTCAGACTGCAAGCTATTGGTGTGTCATAAGCTCAGTCAGACTGCAAGCTATTGGTATGTCATAAGCTCATTTAGACTACAAGCTATTGGTGTATCATAAGCTCATTCAGACTGCAAGCTATTGGTGTGTCATAAGCTCATTCAGACTGGAAGCTATTGGTATGTCATAAGCTCATTCAGACTGCAAGCTATTGATGTATCAGAAGCTCATTCAGACTGCACGCTATTGGTGTGTCATAAGCTCATTCAGACTGCATGCTATTAGTATGTCATAAGCTCATTCAGACTGCAGGATATTGGTGTGTCATAAACTCATTCAGACTGCAAGCTATTGGTATGTCATAAACTCACTCAAACTGCAAGCTATTGGGTAGCATAAACTCATTCAGACTGTAAGCTATTGGTATGTCATAAGCTTATTCAGACTGCAAGCTATTGGTGTGTCATACGCGCATTCAGACTGCAAGCTATTGGTATGTCATAAGCACATTCAGACTGCAAGCTATTCGTATGTCATAAGCTCATTCAGACTGCAAGCTATTGGTATGTCATAAGCTCAGTCAGACTGCAGGCTATTGGTGTGTCATAAGCTCATTCAGACTGCAAGCTATTGGTATGTCATAAACTCATTCAGACTGCAAGCTATTGGTGTGTCATAAGCTCATTCAGACTGCAAGCTATTGGTGTGTCATAAGCTCATTCAGACTGCAAGCTATTGGTATGTCATAAGCTCATTCAGACTGCAAGCTATTGGTATGTCACAAGCTCATTCAGACTACAAGCTATTCGTATGTCATAAGCTCATTCAGACTGCAAACTATTCGTATGTCATAAGCTCATTCAGACTGCAAGCTATTGGTATGTCATAAGCTCATTCAGACTGCAAGCTATTGGTATGTCATAAGCTCATTTAGACTGCAAGCTATTGTTGTATCATAAGCTCATTCAGACTGCAAGCTATTGGTGTGTCATAAGCTCATTCAGACTGGAAGCTATTGGTATGTCATAAGCTCATTCAGACTGCAAGCTATTGGTGTATCATAAGCTCATTCAGACTGCACGCTATTGGTGTGTCATAAGTTCATTCAGACTGCAAGCTATTAGTATGTCATAAGCTCATTCAGACTGCAGGATATTGGTGTGTCATAACCTCATTCAGACTGCAAGCTATTGGTATGTCATAAACTCACTCAAACTGCAAGCTATTGGGTAGCATAAACTCATTCAGACTGTAAGCTATTGGTATGTCATAAGCTTATTCAGACTGCAAGCTATTGGTGTGTCATACGCGCATTCAGACTGCAAGCTATTGGTATGTCATAAGCACATTCAGACTGCAAGCTATTCGTATGTCATAAGCTCATTCAGACTGCAAGCTATTGGTAGGTCATAAGCTCAGTCAGACTGCAGGCTATTGGTATGTCATAAGCTCATTTAGACTGCAAGCTATTGGTGTATCATAAGCTCATTCAGACTGCAAGCTATTGGTGTGTCATAAGCTCAGTCAGACTGCAAGCTATTGGTATGTCATAAGCTCATTTAGAC